>JAWNLS010000231.1:0-20468 GCA_035042185.1 Drosophila kambysellisi
TAAATTCGACTATTTTCAGCTGCCCTATTTTCAGGATTGCTCCTATATTGGCTTACTCTTTGAGACAAACTTCTATTTGCGTCTATTGCAACCTGTCTAGATATTATTCTGGGGCTTCTCCTTGCAATTGTGTTCCGGCTCTGCTCAATAATCCTACGAATTGTTTTGTCCCTAATCATGGATCTGAGACTTCTATCCCTTGCTCGTTCTAAAATTCTTGGTTCTATGTTATTTCGTCGAGTAGCATGTTTGTATAGTATTTTTCTTTGTTCGTCTGTCCCATAAAGAGGGTCTTGTCTGCGCCTTGATCGACGCGAAGTATTGGCTACTTGCTCCAGTTGTCGAACTGGAGAATGAGTTCGTCGAGTAGCGTGTTCTATAGTATTTGTAGTCTCTAGCTCTTATAGTTTCTGAGATCCGCGTGTTCATAGGGCTATATCGACTCGGCCGTTGATCCTGATCAAGAATATATATACTTTATGGGGTCGAAGATGCTTCCTTCTGATTGTACATACATTTGCACAAAACCATTATATCCTTTTTACCCATTTTTAACGGGTTCAGGGTATAAAAAGGTGTAGAAAAATCGAATCAAGCAAACAAATTTCGCAACAATTTATAAACAGTTGTGTGCCGTCGACAAAAACATTCCTCGAGTTGCTCTTCACTTCACAGAGGATATATCCAAATAGGATATTTACGATTCTACTATGCCACTCTGCCACAGATATTATTTCACTTTTCAAGTACAAAGTGTGCCTTGAAAATATGTCAAATTTTCTAGTGCCTGGCTGCCGAGCAGAAAAACTTTATATTCATTTGTGAACACGTGAACTCAACAATCACATCATTTTACGAAAAATTCTGAAACTCAAATTTTAGTAAAATACGAAACGGCGTTTTAAGTATTTAATTCTTTTTGAGGGTTTTTATTTTTTGCTTATCTAAGATTTTTGGAAAAAATGCCCAATTTCAATAATATGGTGAGCAAGGAAGTAAGCCGAAAGGTGAATCTCTGCGACTCTCGTGAAATATAATATTTCTTCAATCTGCCCACAGCAGCTGCCGGTGTTCATATACACCTACGAAGAGGATGCGCCCAGCTGCAGCACAGTTTGCACAGAGTGCGAGGAACGAGATCACATGCGAAGGCGCATCTCAAAAATGGCCAAATCCAGAGCCAGGAAGCGCATGACTTGTCCTCCAGTGCACAGAATACGCAGGTGCCCTAAGCCCAAAATGCGCGTCGGTAGGTCGAAGAAGCGCACCATCAGGCCGAAGAAGGCGGCGGGCCGCAAGCCACGTACCACCGCCGCCGCCAAACCAAGCGTCGCCGCCGCCAAACCACGAGTCACCAAACCACGAGTCGCCAAACCACGAGTCGCCAAACCCCGAGTCGCCAAACCACGCGCCGCCAAACCACGCGTCGCCGCCAAGCGTTATTAGCATCTGATGATCGTGCTCCATCGCTGGAGCAAACCAAAAAAAAAACAAGCAAACACGTTTATTTGAATCGTTGCTTTTTAGGTGAAAATGTCGAAATTTTACAATTTTCTAGAAAAATAAAAATCGAAAAATGATGTGATTGTTGAGTTCACGTGTTCACAAATGAATATAAAGTTTTTCTGCTCGGCAGCCAGGCACTAGAAAATTTGACATATTTTCAAGGCACACTTTGTACTTGAAAAGTGAAATAATATCTGTGGCAGAGTGGCATAGTAGAATCGTAAATATCCTATTTGGATATATCCTCTGTGAAGTGAAGAGCAACTCGAGGAATGTTTTTGTCGACGGCACACAACTGTTTATAAATTGTTGCGAAATTTGTTTGCTTGATTCGATTTTTCTACACCTTTTTATACCCTGAACCCGTTAAAAATGGGTAAAAAGGATATAATGGTTTTGTGCAAATGTATGTACAATCAGAAGGAAGCATCTTCGACCCCATAAAGTATATATATTCTTGATCAGGATCAACGGCCGAGTCGATATAGCCCTATGAACACGCGGATCTCAGAAACTATAAGAGCTAGAGACTACAAATACTATAGAACACGCTACTCGACGAACTCATTCTCCAGTTCGACAACTGGAGCAAGTAGCCAATACTTCGCGTCGATCAAGGCGCAGACAAGACCCTCTTTATGGGACAGACGAACAAAGAAAAATACTATACAAACATGCTACTCGACGAAATAACATAGAACCAAGAATTTTGGAACGAGCAAGGGATAGAAGTCTCAGATCCATGATTAGGGACAAAACAATTCGTAGGATTATTGAGCAGAGCCGGAACACAATTGCAAGGAGAAGCCCCAGAATAATATCTAGACAGGTTGCAATAGACGCAAATAGAAGTTTGTCTCAAAGAGTAAGCCAATATAGGAGCAATCCTGAAAATAGGGCAGCTGAAAATAGTCGAATTTACAAGTTAGACACAGCAGATTATTACCCAATTCAATTAGAGCCTTAATTGTTGGACCTTCTAATTGTGGGAAAACGAATGTAATGATCAGTTTGATTGAAAGCCCCAATGGGCTTAAGTTTGAAAATATTTATTTATATTCAAAGTCTTTAAATCAACCGAAATATGAATATTTGAAAACACTCGTTAACCCAATAAAAGGGATGGGATATTTTACATTCTCAGAAAATGAAAGTGTTCTAGCACCAAGTAAAGCCAAAAAGAACTCTTTAATGATTTTTGATGATGTTGCATGTGAGAAACAAAATAATATTCGTGCATACTTCTGTATGGGACGACATAATAACATTGTTGCGTTCTATTTATGTCAAACGTATACACGCATCCCTAAACATCTTATTCGTGATAATGCAAATCTTATAATAATGTTCAAGCAAGATGAACTAAATATGAAACATGTGTACCAAGATCATGTAGGCGTAGATATGAAATTTGATGAATTTAAGAATATTTGTCAATTTTGTTGGATGGAAAAATATGGTTTCGTGGTTATAAGTAAAGATGATCCTCTTGAAAATGGACGCTATAGACGAGGATTCGCAGACTTTATTAGAATATGATATAATATGAGAAAATCTCGATATTATTTCACTTAGCGATAATCGATCGAAATGACAACAACTCTCACATTAACGGGCAACAGCTCAATTTTAATGGCAAGCTATCATCCACCCATTGAATTGAAGGAAAATTATGAGTGTGCACTCATCGATTTCCACATGTATAACTCAATTCCAAATGTTGATCATGATAATAATTTGTTTCATATTGGAGATCATATTTTTGAGATACCTGTTGGATCATACGAGCTTAGTGATATAAGAAATATTATTATTGATAAAATGAAGGAAAAAGAACCGATTAAATTAAATCTCCCTCTCATCGAAAGTAACAACAATACGCTTCAAGTAATGATTTCGACTAAAGAACAGCCTATATATTTTAATAAAGGCAATACTATTGGTCAATTATTTGGATTTAATAAAAAAATACTAAAACCGAATTCTATACACATCTCAGACCAGCCTGTGGATATTTTAAAAGTAAATACAATTCGAATAGAATGTAACATTGTGAGCGGATCTTATGTTAATGCAGAATCAAGTCATGTATTACATGAGTTTGCATTAAATGCCCCCCCAGGCTATAAAATGAGTGAGAGGCCCCGCAATCTTATTTATTTCCCTGTGAACACGAGAGAGATACACTCATTAACAATACGGATCGTTGATCAGGACGGTAATTTAGTTAATTTACGTAATGAGAGTGTTACACTTCGGTTACATTTAAGACAACAAAAATGATTATTTATAATAAAAATATATGTTACCCTCCATCATCAAACACTTTGAGTTATACTGTAGAAGAAAGAAGGTCGCCAAGGAAAACACTCACATCAGAATCAAGACTTGTATGTACTACCGACCGAGAGTTTTATTAATATTGAAGGCTTCATTTCTTTGGCTAACAACACACCTACTGAAGGTGGTAAACTAAAAAACAATTGCATGGGCTATCTTTTCGATGAGGTTCGATATGAGTTGAATGGAATTGAAATTGATCGAACTAGATTTGTTGGTATTTCAACAACCTTTAAAAACTATGTTTCCTTGAATAAACCTGAAAGTCGCAGGCTTGAGAATTCTGGTTGGTTTAATGGGAACGAAAAACTACTATCAAATGATGGATATTTTAATTTCTCTGTTCCTCTAAAATATCTGCTTGGATTTTGCGAAGACTATAACAAAGTCTTATTAAATTGTAAACATGAGCTAATACTACTCATAACTAAAAACATGGATGATGTATATCATAGTAAAATTGATAGTAATGAGTTTAAATTAAATATAACAAATATTACATGGAAAGTACCACATATTACTCTCAGTGATGAGAAGAAATTAGTAATGTTAAACATAATAAAAAATGGGGCCTCGCTACCAGTAGCATTCCGCAGTTGGGATTGTTATCTCAATCCATCATTAGCAGAAGGTACTAATCATGTGTGGAATGTAAAGCTTGCAGCAAATAGAGAACGCCCTCGATTTGCTATAATAGGCTTTCTACTTGATAACAAATTGATTCAAAATCATTTACAAAACTTGAAAGTGCATTTGAACTCTGAGTCGTATCAATATGATGATATGAGTATAAATTTTAAACGTGAACGATTTGCAAGTTTGTATGATATGTATACAAATTTCCAAACAAGTTATTATATGAAGCAGTCTGAGCCGTTGTTGACACCTAAGGAATTTAAGGAAAAAGCACCGATTGTTGTTATAGATTTAACACATCAGAATGAGTCTGTTAAAACAGGACCGATCGATATCAGAGTTTCCATCGAGTTGGGGAGTGCAAGTGTGAAAAACACCAAAGTATATTGTCTACTTATACATGATCGGTTAGTTGAGTATTCACCATTAACTGGATTAGTTCAGCGCATTGTTTAAGTCAATTTGATGGAGAATCAAGTAGTTGTCGACATTCAAGGATTTTATGGAAATAACAACTATTTTATATTAAAAGAAATTGCTCTAGTTTTTAATAATGGATATCATCAAGACGTTCATTACCTCATAAAAACACCGTATGACTTTCTCAAATTATCAACCAAGGCTCGTAAAACGGCGATTTGGTTAACTAGAAATCAGCACAATCTTTGTTGGAATGATGGAAATTATAGCTTTTTAAAAGTCAGAAATTTTCTTCGTGAGCTTGTTAATGACATAAAAGTAATCACAAAGGGAGATGCAAAAAAAAAGTTACTTGAAAAGTTTTTATGGACGTCTGTAATCAACATTGAAGACTCTGGATGTCCACGATTAGATATGATGAAATTAAATGTGTTCTCTGACTGTGGGTCCCATCTAAATAAAGGCGTATGTGCCTTAAGGAACGCACGCAATGTATTAGATTTTATTATAACTTTTAATCTGAGTGTAATGTAGAACCGTTGACTAAATTGAATAAAGTAAAACTCAATTTATAAAATCATATAGATATTTTAGTTTGTATTTTTTTTTTTTTTAAATTAGGAACATACATGTTACATTTGGAATTTAATTTTCATATATTTCAAATTTTGAGCTTTCTAAGATTATAAAGAGCTTAAATAAATTGTTAAGAGCACATTGGTTTGTTATTTTCTTATGTATTCTACAATTTGTGAAAAAGTTTGGAAAGTGACTTAAACTTTGATCTAGTTCTAAATCAACTATTTTGGTAGTTAAATATTTAGATAAAAACTGTTTCTTAGCTCTACCTCGTACAATAACTGAAGCGAAACTATTTAATGGACTTAATATATCACCAAGGCTTAAATAAGAAATGTCTCCATCACACCAATCCAATCCATCAACATACTGTTTAGTTATTTTTAGGGTTTTTCTAGTTATTTCATCCAGCTCTTTTATATCATAGGGAGGCTTGAAGTGGAAGAAATTCGGTATGGTTGAACCGGCTTGCATGAAGGCCAATTCTTTTATAAAAATTTGTCTCTCGTTTCCAAATATATACTGAAAGTCGAGAAGAATACACGAACTTCTATCTATCTTAATCATTTTGTCTCCAGTGTGTACAATAAACTGAGAAACATGAACTAGACTCTTCATCTTAAATAGCGTCAACAATTCATTTTCAAGTTAGTTTGATACAACTTTTCAATCAGTATGGACACTCTTCAGCTAAGAAAATCTAGAAATTCAAGAAAAACACAAGATCATGAAATCATTTTTGGATTCGAGTATTTTGTTAATCTCCAATTAAAATTAAAGTGTGGCTTTTCAACAACTAGACGATTTACACCAATGGTTTGGATGCAGCAACAAAGGCGCAATTTTATTGGATTTGAAAAAGAGGAATGGATTCAATTATTAACATTCAAGGAATATATTCAGCTAAGGCTTGAGCAGTTTGAGTTCTTGATGCCTGATACAATAATGGATAATCCTAAAATTAATACAATAAAGTGTCATTTTAAAATTAGAAAATCAGATAAGCAATGTATATTAATTTTAAATCAATATGGTAACAAAATTGAATTTGATGCTGAATCATGGAGAGCCTTCATTAGATTAGGAATATTTTTCACATCATTCTTATGTTGGAATACGTTACTTAAAAATCAAATTTGTAATATATATACTAATTATATTATTCCTAAATGTTCAAAGATGGGAAAATATGATGTACAACTTTTAGATTTAGATGCGTGTTATGGTCATGAAGCAGAAATTGACCTGACTCGTTTATGCTTTGAAATTTCAAGAAAGATGGGAAAAGAAATAAAAAAAGATGTAAACCAGTATAGACAAGTATTACAAAAGAAAGTAACACAAGTATAGCCACTTTATAAATAAAGTTAAATAATTCGTTAGTTACATTTTTGCTTTTGAAGACTACACAACAAAATGGGTCTAATATCGAATTTTGGATTTAAAACAAATGTGAAGAAAATTGATGATTTCCTCAAGGAGTTTGAGGATGTGATTTTTCCTGAACATTACAAATAGTTGGAGGGATACCGAAAATTTTTCTTGGAATATGAAAACTATCGTCTGATTAAATCAAAATATGGAAAGCACTTAACAGTGTGCTCATGGTCCTCAAATGATGTTATAGCAGGAGCTGATACTTGTGCTTGTCACTACTTTGTATCATATAAAACAAAACTGGATCGTCTAATATTTCAATACACTAACCTTAGGAAGAGGCTAAACAATATGGTTAATAATACACTTTAAAAATGTATATATAGCTTAAAAAATTAAGATATGTTAATTACAATAAATAAATGGAGAAAATATAAGCACTTTATTTATAAATAAATAAATTATATTATGAAAAACGAAAATCAAATTTCTTTTATTTAAACATTTTAAAATATATTTAACTATTTAAGAAACCTGCAAGTAAACAAAACATATCAGGTAATTTGCTAGCAAGCAAATTATTGGGAAATTATCAAAGAGAGTGTCACTCAAACAGAGTGCACTGAAAAAAGGGTGAGAACAAAACACACACGTACACAAAAAGGTAGCAGCACGTGACAAAAGTACGTGTGAAATACCTACTTAACAACAGCTTACTACAAAAATACTATAATTATGATGTGGGAAAACATTCAGGTGTGAAGTGTCCTATGATTTCTAGCCAATGAGAAAGAAGGTGACAAAAGAGAAGTAACAATTACTTTTCCACTTACCCATGAACCCACCCTCAAAAAATCAACTCATATACCTACACACTTGTGCGGTAGCTGCTAACCGATCTTTCACTTGCTTCTATCCTATAGGTTACATGTTACACCTCTTGCACACAATCTCCTCCTCAAAAAATATAATCACGTACGCACACACAAGTACTGCTGATCCTCCGCCTCCTTCCGATCGCAAGCACCAATAAAAAAAAAGGTCACCCATAAATCTAGACCCTACGATCATAAATGTCTCGCACGTGATCGAAAATCACACATTTTTCTAAAAAAGGTACCACACCTGTCACCCCCCACTCTAAAATCAATAATTTATGACCTATAATGAGGCAATTAAAATTCGAAGCCACTTCCTGTCATAGAATCCCCAATTCCCTACTACTGGCGTGGCACATGCCAATCTTTCAAGGACCTCGCCAACAACCTACCAACCAAAATTGGTGACTGTATCCATTAAATTGTAAGAGATATGTGGATTTATCGATTTGCTAAAATCGATTTTCGCGATTTTCTAGCTCCCTAGTGGACGTAGGTCCAAACCCAAGACACTTTAACTTTTGAGGGTACTTTCCAATATACGTTCCAAGTTTGAAGTCTCTATCTCTAAGGGTGTCGGAGGAACGCGCGTTCATACAGACGGACAGACGGACAGACAGCATGACGGACATTGCACAAAACCAATATACTATTATACCTTTTTGGTATAATTGTATAATTATACCTTTTTGGTATAATAGTATAAAAATATCACGTGCTGTTATTGTTCGAACTATATTACCTGGAAGGGGGAAGAGAGGAAAAAGGAATTGCACCAGTCTCATAAATAGAAGATGGAGGCGACACTGCTTGGTTGTCGTCGTTTGAGCTGGGCTGATGTTATTGCCACAGCAGATGCCCACCCTGCCAAGATCATCAGGCACCTAAGCTTAAACATTTTTGATGATCCCTAAAATAACGACTACTTAATTCATCATCTATTCAGCGCGCGTTGCATGACTCCCAAGAAAAAATTTAGTTATTCATTTTAACAATAATCTAATGACACAAGTGTATTTAGTTGCATTTCGGATTAGGGTTAATTAATTCCAGTTGTATAATATGTACTTTTTTTATAGAGATTATATAATATAAGGGTACTGGTACAAAAATTAATATGGACGCTGTCTATAGCTACGATAATTAATTTTTATACCCTTAACCCATTAAAAATGGGTAAAAAGGGTATAATGGTTTTGTGCAAATGTATATAACAGGCAGAAGGAAGCATCTCCGACCACATAAAGTATATATATTCTTGATCAGCATCAACAGCCGAGTCGATATAGCCCTGTCGATTTCGATTTCCGATAGCAATAAATTCCACAATTTAAGAGGCAGAGGCTTCTACTTTATACATAATATGCATATACATATTATTGATCAATTGCATTAAGATCGGACAAGAATCTCCAAAGTTATAGTCGAAAATATATTCTTATATTGATATCATTTCTATCAGCAGCCGCAAGCATTTTCTGTATGCATAAAAATAGGCGAGCGCATGTGTGAGAAAGAGATGGTATGATAATCGACGCTAGCGTCAATATATTTGTGTGTATTCTGCAGAACCCCGATAACTACTATTTCGTGTACGTGTGTATTTGTGTATGCATGTACGTATATGCACGTGTTTGTAGCCATTCAGTTCGGGTATTTGAGTGCAAATCATCTCAAAGGGAAATTTAACAGCTGGGTTAAGGGTATATCGTAATCGAGTTAACTCGACTACAGCATCTTACTTGTTTTCTTTAGACATGTTGCGTCCCACGTGCTGCGGAGAAATAGGTGTCCACTCGGGCAGAGATCCGCAATACCCGGGTAAGGCTGATTAGAACTCACCGTTATTGACTGGGCTATTTGTTTAAACCGGGCCCGCAGCCAGGCTGACTACCGGCACGGTACGATTGACACCTTAGCCCGGCCCGGTGTGTGATGAGGGGGAATAGGATAAGTAGGTAAGGGTGTGGGGAGGTTGGGGGTGTGTGAGCCTATACTTTTAAGAGGCGGTAACACAAACGCCTTGTCAGTACGCATGCAGTGTCGTGCCCGCTGTTTTTCCGGGACTGCTTATTTTAAAAAATTCGTGTTATTCTGAGCTAACCTCCTAATGGGAGGCCGTTCGCTATCCGCAACCCGCGACTCGTTTGGTGGCCTCAGCTCAGCCCCGTCCGAACCATCCCACAAGTTCTTACGCCCAGGGTGTTTATATGAACATATTTTATATTTTTTCTCTTTGCACACAATCGATAAGCACTGATCGCCAATCCAGGGCTGCAATGTCTTGTATTCTGCAACCAATGTTTCGTCCAAACAAAGTTAGAGCTTAATACACAATTGAATGTGGCGTGTATTTTCTGATTTAATTATTTTATTTTGTTGTTGATTAAACAATAAAAAATTAATAATAAGATACAATAACACATATTAGGCAATACAGGCACATTTATATTTGTATCCATTTTTTTTGTTGTCCCACAAAAAAATAAACGCAAACAATAAATATTAATAATAATATTACGAGAACAAAGGCCTGTTCCGCAATTCCCATCGTTTCACGTTTGCAAGCTACATGAATTTAATTGTGAATCCTATTTTCATTTTTTTTTTTCGGTTAACCGTGAGAACATAGTATGTCCACGGAGCCAAATCCACAAGAGAAAAAACATTTGATTATTCCATCCGTTTCTGGTGTCAGAAGTGCCTCTTCGTTTCCGATTCCCGCGGCGAAGCGAATTTTCTCCTCGCAAGTCACACGCACTAAGAGTGAATCTTCCTCTCCTCATCCAAAGTCACCACAAATGACCAAACGTCCAATTACGACCAGATCAGGGGGAAAATTATCAGCAACAAAAATGGCATTATCCGAATTTATCGCCGTGACTGATAAACTTAGTTCATTTGAAACACGATTGACTAATCCTACGGCGGGGTCATCAAATCAAAGACTGCACCAGTTTACATAATTGTTATACGTGCAAAGGTCGCCACACTACACTCCTACATAGAGGCGGCCCTCCTACAACGACCTTTACGCCAGTTTCTTCGACCCAAGGTGTTTTGAACAGTCCAAATCCTAGTCAAAATATACAGTCCACTTCTTAAAACGTTCGAAACTACCTAGCCTCCAACACACAAGGTGTACTCCTCGGAACAGCTATAATAAATGTGTGCTTTCGCAGCTCGCAGATAAATGTCCTAATAGGAGCGGATGTCATTCCGTCCATATTATTAGGTGGATCCCATCCTAATATCTGTGAGACTCTGCTCGGTCAAGAGACTATATGCTCCATCCAACAGAATCTCTTCCTTCCCCATACAAGTTTCGGTAAGTGCCGAAGTTAAGCGAAGTTCTCACCAAATGTTGGTAGGTGGAGGATCTTCCAGTAAAGCTGATAAAGGACGCCGACTCGGTTTGTGAGAAGAATATTGTTGATACGACAACAAGGAACGAGAACGACAGAGACGTGGTAACTCTTCCATTTCGCACTCCGTATCACATAGCTTTAGGACCCATCCACAAATGGAAACAGCCTGAATGATATCCTTCATCAAGGTCCTGTTCTCCAATCCGATATAACAGTCCATATCCTGAGGTGACGACAAATTCTTGTCCATCAGATGCACACACCCTTTCAGAGAATTATCTTTCGCAATAAGCACCAAGAGCTGTGCGATTACGAGCTGAACACCGTTACGTTCGGAGTGAACTGTGCTCCCTTCCTCGCCATACGTGTTCTTCACCAACTTGCTCAGGATGTGAACTCCAACTTCCCCCTGTTTAGCGACATCATTTCCAATTCGATGTACGTCGATGACGTTTTGGCAGGGGCACATACCAAATCACGAGCAGTTGCATGCATTGCAGAGCTGACCACTGCTCTTAAGACCTCTGGTCTCCCTCTCCGAAAGTGTACCTCTATTCCAAGGGATATCCCAAAGGATCATCTACTATGTGCGGACTTCTTAGAAATAGAAGACGAAAGTACGGCAAAACACTTGAGATAAGATGGCAAGCTACTTCCGATGACTACTTTTTCGTGCCTACCGAGTTGGAAGCCAAAGAGTCATTTACAAAATGCGAGATCCTGTCACAAATCGCCACACTTTTCGATCCAGCAGGATGGGTTGCCCCTTCCATTATCCGAACAAAAATATTCATGCAACAGATTTGGCTTAAAGATCTTGACTGGGACGAGCCCTTGCCAAAAGACCTCCTCTTAATTTGGCAAGAGCTTCTCGCCAATTATCCGAATGTTCGATATATCCGCATCCCAAGATGGGTGCAATTCCATCCAAAGGCAAGATTGCAGTACGATGGGTTCTGTAACGCTTCCCAACGTGCATACGGTGCTGCAATTTATGTGCGTATCGAGACCGACGACAAGGTCTGAACTCATCTCCTCACGGCGAAAACAAAATTGCGCCAGTAAAGACGATATGACAACCATAACTAGAGTTATGCGGCGCTGTTCTTTTGGCAGAATTAACTTCTGCTATTCTTCCACAGATGCCCACCGATCGTTTCGAATCACCTTTCTGGATAGATTCAACGATTGTATACCATGGACAGCCTTTGTGGCTAACAGGGTGGCTAAGATCACCCAATCCTTCGACGCTGCTCAGGTCACATGTTTGCTTCGAACCCAATCCAGCTGACCTGGCCAGCAGAGGCGTAACGCCAAAAGAGCTTGCAAGCGATAGTCAGTGGTGGCATGGACCAGAATGGTTAAAACCTCCACAAGAGCAGTGGCCAATCCCAATCGAGTCAATTCATGAAACGGACGTTGAACAACATAATGTTAAATGTAACAACTCCAGGGTGCCACCAATGGAAAACATTCTCGAAAGATTTTCTAGACTCGATAGGGTACTTAAGTTATGGCTTATGCATTCCGCTTCATAAAGTGGTGCAAACGGATACCCCTCCAAGTCCCAAGCGAGCTCAGCAGCAAGCAACTAACTGAAGCTGAATACTTACTTATAACGCATACTCAGCGCCTAGAATATTCCAATGAAATCAAGTGCCTGCTTGACAAAAAGAACATTCCCACATCAAGTAGTATACGCAACTTTAATCCGATTATTGACCACAGAGGGAGCTTGCGATCGTGTAAGAGCATCTGAATCGTTAAGATATGACGAGAAACATCCGATCATAATTCCTTACGCTTGTCATTTTTCCCGTCTTCTGGCTCAATTTACCCATGAAATATTCCTTCATGGAGGAAATCAATTAATGATGTGCCTTATTCGATCACGATACTGGATTCCGAAGCTCAAGGTCCTGCTAAAATCAACTATCCAGACCTAAAACACTTTCTTAACATATCGAAGGAGACTCCAAACCCAACTTATGGAAATTTTCCAGTCGAAAGATTGATGTTCTCGCGCCCCTTTACCCATACAGGGGTTGACTTCGCTGGACCATTCGAAATCAAGAGCTACACAGGTCGCGCCTGCCACATTACAAAAGGATATGTATGTGTTTTCGAATGTTTTACTATGAAGGCAATTCATCTAGAAGCCACGTCTGATCTCACAACTGAGAAATTCCTGGCAGCCTTCGCTCGCTTTATAGCAAGACGTGGCTGTCCTCAGAAAATGCATTCCGATAACGGAAAAACATTCGTTGGGGCCTCCAAAATCCTTAGTCGTGACTTCCTGGAAGCTACTAGGTCGCTTCTCACAACTAAGTACAGTCACCAAAACCTTTCATGGCACTTCAATCCTCCCAGCGCCCCTCATATAGGCGGTCTATGGGAAGCCGGCGTTAAAAGCTTAAGGGACTGTTCTATAAATCCACTAACGAATGGCGACTGGGTCGAATTCAACAGTCCTACCCTGGGTCCGATGGTATGGTCCGTGTGATTGATGCTCTTACAATCCGCGGAATCATCAAAAGACCAGTCACCAAACTGATCCTTCTTCCTGTTGACAACAAATGCGCAGAATCCCAGTAAATTCCAGTAATTATTATTGTCGCATATCCTTGCACGTTTTTTGTTCACCCAATTCATAAGTTTGTTATTTTTTCCGTTCCAGTCATAAAATTTTCGTCTTGCAAACTCAACATGCCATCACGCAAACCCACCACGACGTCGAGTCACCCCACGTCTAACTCTTTCCGATGCCGAGTGTGCAGAGGTGTTCACGCGTTGCGCAAGTGCCAGAGATTCCTTCACTTGACTGCCGAGAAGCAGTTGAGAGCAGTGCTCGTCAACCACTATTGCCCAAACTGCCTGGCCCATCTTCATCAAGAAGATCCGCGCCACCGATGGAACATCGCTCTCCAACCCCTACTCCAAACACACATATAACGTCGTCGTTGGCTTCGTTGATGCGGCACAAGAGCGTAACCATTCTGCCGACCGCTATTGTGTTGCTCCACACCGGTGCAAAAACGTTCGGGACTCGAGCATGTTGCCCAATGAGTCGCATAAATGCATCATTAGCCACGGCCATTGGGCTCTCCATCACCAGCATTAGGTCAGAGCGCGTTTCCACCGCTGTGCTCCGATCGAAGGCAACGAAGCTGAGTCGTGAGGTCGTACTGGAGGTCGACCCTCAACTCTACCATCGCACCCCACTTCGGGCCGTCAGCAAGGAACTTCAGACGAAGTTTGGCAATGTTGTCCTAGATGATGAGGGATGGCACACGCCAGCGACTACTTCGCTCATTCTGGGAGCCAATGTGTATCCACACATAATCCTGCCTGGCTTACTTCCATGCAAAAGTGTCCTTCCCGTTGCTCAAAACACAGAATTCGGCTGGATGCTGACCGGCAATTGCCGATCTTAAGGAAACGGATTTTTACTCGCAATACTGTGTAAGCGAAGGGGAGGATGTTTACGTTGGTTATGTCAAGATTCAAAACCCTCTCAGTTTCTCTCAGCGCACTCAGCGCTTTTAGTTAAAAAATGTAATGTAAATGTTAACATACATAAATAAAAACAAGATAGAACGTTGCAGTCGGACGTAACCGACAGCGAAATACTATTATACCTTAATTTCTGTACAGTTAAGAAAATCTCTTTTCGAGATTTTAGGGACGGGAGTAGGCGTTGCCCAAAAAAATTATAGAGAAGTTTCCTAGTAATCTTCCTACCCTAACTTGAATTGCGGGGGAAATGGGCGTTTATCGGATTTGGGGGCGGAAGTGGGCGTGGACCAACAAATTTTTGGAGTTCGATCTTAGTAATATACCTTCTAAGTTTGGTAACTGTAGCTCTTAAATTGCGGCAGATACAGGCATTTATGGGTTTTTGTGGGCTGGAGTGGGCGTGGTCCAAAATTTTTTTTACACATTTATGAAGGGTGTTACTAGCAATATACCTTTAAAATTTGGTGACTTAAGTTTTCAAATTGCGTGAGATATATGGGTTTATCGATTTACACCAACAGGTGTAACGGTTTAGGTAGGTGGAGTGGGCGTGGCCATCCAATTTTTTTTATCGATCTTTGGGGGAGTTACCAGTAACATACCTGCAAAAATGATGCGACTCTAGCTTGCAAATTACGGCAGATATGCGCATTTTAAATTTCTAGGGACGAAGTTCCTGGGGGCGGCGGATGTGGGCGTGGTCCAAAAATTGGTATGCCAATCTTCCAAGTTTGGTTACTCTATCTTTAAAATTTTAGAAGATATACGGAGTTATCCACTTACAATCGGAATTGTCGATTATAGGCGCAGATGTGGGCGTGGCACCACAAATTTGTTATCGGTTCTTAAGGGCGACTACCAGTAATATACCTACCAAATTTGACGTTCCCTACTCAAAAACTGCGGAAGATATAGCCATTTGAAAATTTTAGGGGCGGGGGTGATGGGGGCGTCGGAGGTGGGCGTGGCACATGGCAATCTTTCAAGGAACTCGACAACAACCTACCAACCAAAATTGGTGATTGTATCCATTAAATTGTTAGAGATATGTGGATTTATCGATTTGCTAAAATCGATTTTCGCGATTTTCTAGCTCCCTAGTGGACGTAGGTCCAAACCCAAGACACTTTAACTTTTGAGGGTACTTTCCAATATACGTTCCAAGTTTCAAGTCTCTATCTTTAAGGGTGTCGGAGGAACGCGCGTTCATACAGACGGACAGACAGCATGACGGACATTGCACAAAACCAATATACTACTATACCTTTTTGGTATAATAGTATAACAAGATAGAACGTTGCAGTCGGACGTACCCGACAGCGGAATACTATTATACCTTAATTTGTATACAGTTAAGAAATACCTGAATTGCGGTGGATATCGGCGTTTATCGGTTTTGGGGGAGTGGGCGTGGCCCAAAAAATTTTTGAGTTCGATCTTAGTAATATACCTTCTAAGTTTGGTAACTGTAGCTCTTAAATTGCGGGAGATACAGGCATTTACCAGTAACATACCTGCAAAATTTTACGACTCTAGCTTGCAAATTACGGCAGATATGCGCATTATAAATTTCTAGGAACGAAGTTCCTGGGGGCGGCAGATGTGGGCATGGTCCAAAAATTGGTATGCCAATATTTGGAGGAGGTTACCAGCAAATTACCTTTCAAGTTTGGTTACTCTATCTTTAAAATGTTCGGAGATATACGGGGTTATCGATTTATAATCGGAATTTTCGATTATAGGCGCAGGTGTGGGCGTGGCACCACAAATTTGTTATCGGTTCTCAAAGGCGACTATCAGTAATATACCTACCAAATTTGACGTTCCCTACTCAAAAACTGCGGAAGATATAGCCATTTGAAAATTTTAAGGGCGGGGATGATGGGGGCGTCGGAGGTGGGCGTGGCACATGCCAATCTTTCAAGGACCTCGTCAACAATCTACCAACCAAAATTGGTGACTATATTCATTAAATTGTAAGAGATATGGGGATTTATCGATTTGCTAAAATCGAATTTATCGATTTTCTAGCTCCCTAGTGGACGTAGGTCCAAACCCAAGACACTTTAACTTTTGAGGGTACTTTCCAATATACGTTCCAAGTTTCAAGTCTCTATCTCTAAGAGTGTCGGAGGAACGCGCGTTCATACAGACGGACAGACGGACAGACGGACGGACGGACAGACGCACAGACAGCATGACGGACATTGCACAAAACCAATATACTATTATACCTTTTTGGTATAATACTATCGATAAGTCCCCATATCTCTTACAATTTAATGAATATAGTCACCAATTTTGGTTGGTAGGTTGTTGGCGAGGTCCTTGAAAGATTAGCATGTGCCACGCCCACCTCCGACGCCCCCATCACCCCCGCCCATAAAATTTTCAAATGGCTATATCTTCCGCAGTTTTTGAGTAGGGAACGTCAAATTTGGTAGGTATATTACCGGTAGTCGCCTTTAAGAACCGATAACAAATTTGTGGTGCCACGCCCACACCTGCGCCTATAATCGAAAATTCCGATTGTAAATCGATAACCCCGTATATCTCCGAACATTTTAAAGATAGAGTAACCAAACTTGGAAGGTAATTTGCTGGTAACCTCCTCCAAAGATTGGCATACCAATTTTTGGACCACGCCCACATCCGCCGCCCTTAGGTACTTCGTCCCTAGAAATTTAAAATGCGCATATCTTCCGTAATTTGCAAGCTAGAGTCGCAAAATTTTGCAGGTATGTTACTGATAACACCTCCAAAGATCGATACAAAAATTGGATGGCCACGCCCACTCCACCTACCTGAACCGATACACCGGTTGGTGTAAATCGATAAACCCATATATCTCACGTAATTTGAAAACTTAAGTCACCAAATTTTAAAGGTATATTGCTAGTAACACCCTTCATAAATGTGTAAAAAAAATTTTGGACCACGCCCACTCCCGCCCACAAAAAACGATAAATGCCTGTATCTCCCGCAATTTAAGAGCTACAGTTACCAAACTTAGAAGGTATATTCATAAGATCGAACTCCAAAATTTTTTTGGGCCACGCCCACTCCCGCCCCCAAAACCGATAAACGCCCATATCCCCCGTAATTCAGGTATTTCTTAACTGTACATAAATTAAGGTATAATAGTATTCCGCTGTCGGTTACGTCCGACTGCAACGTTCTATCTTGTTTTTTGCTGCAATTTTGCTATTGTGCACGGCTTCACACTAGTGCCAGCGTAAGCTAACCGCAGCGTTTGGACTGCCGTTGAACTATTTGTTCGTCCGTTGATCTTAGATTCAGCATTCAGCGCATGCACTTGAGAGTGGGTCATGGTCATGCTCTCTCTGCATGTCATCTCTCACACTCTAGTGTGCATTTGCCGAATGCGTGCACTTTCGCTCACTTCGCTGTGCTGCTTTTTGGGCCGCCTACAGGGCTCTGTTTATTTTGTTTTCATGTTTTTAATGTCGATCTATATACCAATGATGTTTTTTCCTCGAGTCACCCCTTTTGTTGTATAAAATATTATTATAACTAGTCTCTTCGCCAAGAGGTCTATTTATTTTTCCCCCTTTTTAACCGAAAAGATCGAAATGTTATATGTATTCTCACAATATTTTCGGTTTCAGGCATATACAGTGGCTCGAAGCGAGATTCGAGCAGTGCGTACCAAAAAATTTAAAGTGCTATAAAGTTTAAACAAAGAAAAAATGCATAATGCCTAAATGCCAATTTGTTTAATGTTATATCACTTTTGACAAGGAACTTTAGTTTTTATTAAAATATTAATTAATTAATTAAAATTAATCAAAAACTAAAAACATATCCAAAATAAATATCGAAGCAGAATTCGAGCAGTCTTAAAAAAATTTACATTTTTGGCGAACAAAAGCTTAAATAAGGATGTTAATACTTAGTATGATATCCTTTAGCCTTAACAACTTCCCTTAATCTATTATTCATGGAAGATACCAGCTTTCGGGTAGTTTCTGAACTGATCCTGCTCCACTCCGCCTGCAGAGCATTTTGGAGCTCCTGTTTGCTGGATATGTTGTGGTTCCGGATATTATTTTCCAGCAGAGACCACAAATTTTCAAAAACATTTAAGTCTGGAGACTGGGCCGGTGAAATTATGATGTGGGGACAGTTCCAAATAAGCCAAGACTGTACTATTCCGGCCTTATGCTTAGGGTCGGTGTCCTGGTAGAACTGGAAAGTACGACGGATTCCAGCTTCTCGGCACTTTGGAGTTAATTTTCCTTTAGTATATAAAAGTACACATTCTTGTCCATTGTTGTTTTTAAAAATCACAAAATTTCAGCCGCGGGCTGCCGAGATAGATGCCCATACCAGGACACTTCCTCCGCAGTGCTTGACTGTTGCCTTTATGTTTTTGGGACTCAGCTCAGTATTGGAGTGTCGCCACAAATAATTCCGTCCGTCCGAATCAAAAATGTTTAATTTGTACTCAAATTCAAATATGACTGTTTTCCAGAACTCCAAATCCTTGTCCAACTGGATTTTGGCGAACGTCATCCTATACCCTCTATTTTTTGCGCTTGGAAATTTCGTTTTCCGTTGCTCTCGGGCATTAAAGTTATGGTTGCGCAAAACAAGGAGCACAGTTTTCTCACTGAACTTTTTCCTTATTTCATCCTGCATCTATTGAGTCAGTTTTTGATCCGATAGCTTAAGCTTTCGCCTTCTCGTCCTGCTCGGTGAAAATCGGGTTTGGTGCCATTCCGCCCTTGTCCTCTACCCAATTTTTGTCCACGAAACTCCAAATGATGTAGAATACAGTTGATGTGTTTAGATTGATCATTTTAGCTATTTTTCGATATGAATATCCGATTTTTAAGTGTTCCAGGATGAGTTTCCGTTGTTCAATGGTAGTCCTTTTGCCCATTGTCCTTTTTGGCTTATTGCACCCGAGATGCAGATTATAGATAAACTGACTTCGGAGGATTAGTCTATTTATACCGAAAATATTCATATTAAAAAATTCGTGTTATTCTGAGCTAACCTCCTAATGGGAGGCCGTTCGCTATCCGCAACCCGCGACTCGTTTGGTGGCCTCAGCTCAGCCCCGTCCGAACCATCCCACAAGTTCTTACGCCCAGGGTGTTTATATAAACATATTTTATATTTTTTCTCTTTGCACACAATCGATAAGCACTGATCGCCAATCCAGGGCTGCAATGTCTTGTATACTGCAACCAATGTTTCGTCCAAACAAAGTTAGAGCTTAATACACAATTGAATGTGGCGTGTATTTTCTGATTTAATTATTTTATTTTGTTGTTGATTAAACAATAAAAAATTAATAATAAGATACAATAACACATATTAGGCAATACAGGCACATTTATATTTGTATCCATTTTTTTTGTTGTCCCACAAAAAAATAAACGCAAACAATAAATATTAATAATAATATTACGAGAACAAAGGACTGTTCCGCAATTCCCATGGTTTCACGTTTGCAAGCTACATGAATTTAATTGTGAATCCTATTTTCATTTTTTTTTTTCGGTTAACCGTGAGAACATAGTATGTCCACGGAGCCAAATCCACAAGAGAAAAAACATTTGATTATTCCATCCGTTTCTGGTGTCAGAAGTGCCTCTTCGTTTCCGATTCCCGCGGCGAAGCGAATTTTCTCCTCGCAAGTCACACGCACTAAGAGTGAATCTTCCTCTCCTCATCCAAAGTCACCACAAATGACCAAACGTCCAATTACGACCAGATCAGGGGGAAAATTATCAGCAACAAAAATGGCATTATCCGAATTTATCGCCGTGACTGATAAACTTAGTTCATTTGAAACACGATTGACTAATCCTACGGC
>JAWNLS010000232.1:0-36567 GCA_035042185.1 Drosophila kambysellisi
GCAAGCTTTTTAATTGTATATATAGGCTTGAGTAAAAAACTCTAGTATAAATGTATACTATAAACATAAAAACGGAATCTGTAAAAATATTTCACTTGTATATTTATATTGATAAAAATAATTATACTATTATACCAGAATGGTAATAATTATACTATTATACCAGAATGGTAATAATAGTATATTGGTTTTGTGCAATGTCCGTCATGCTGTCTGTCCGTCTGTCCGTCTGTCTGTCTGTCCGTCTGTCCGTCTGTCCGTCTGTATGAACGCGCGTTCCTCCGACACCCTTAGAGATAGAGACTTGAAACTTGGAACGTATATTGGAAAGTACCCTCAAAAGTTAAAGTGTCTTGGGTTTGGACCTACGTCCACCAGGGAGCTAGAAAACCGCGATAATCGATTTTATCAAATCGATAAATCCACATATCTCTTACAATTTAATGGCTACAGTCAACAATTTTGGTTGGTAGGTTGTTGGCGAGGTCCTTGAAAGATTGGCATGTGCCACGCCCACGTCCGACGCCCCGATCACCCCCGCCCCTAAAATTTTCAAATGGCTATATCTTCCGCAGTTTTTGAGTAGGGAACGTCAGATTTGGTAGGTACATTACTGGTAGTCGCCTTTAAGAACCGATAACAAATTTGTGGTGCCACGCCCACACCTGCGCCTATAATCGACAATTCCGATTATTAATCGATAATTCCGTATATCTCCGAACATTTTAAAGATAGAGTAACCAAATTTGGAAGGTAATTTGCTGGTAACCTCCTCCAAAGATTGGCATACCAATTTTTGGACCACGCCCACATCCGCCGCCCCCAGGAACTTCGTCCCTAAAAATTTAAAATGCGCATATCTGCCGTAATTTGCAAGCTAGAGTCGCAAAATTTTGCAGGTATGTTACTGGTAACACCCCCTAGGATCGATAAAAAAATTGCAAATCGATAAACCTATATATCTCACGCAATTTGAAAACTTAAGTCACCAAATTTTAAAGGTATATTGATAGTAACCCCCTTCATAAATGTGTAAAAAAAATTTTGGACCACGCCCACTCCCGCCCACAAAAAACGATAAATGCCTGTATCTCCCGCAATTTACTTAACAGAATACTTAACATATGCTCTTAATTTTGGCGCAATGCTGCTTATCTTGCAATTTGGTCACTCTTAATCGAGCGCGTCAAATTGTGCCACCTCTTTTTTTATAAAATTTCTCAATTTTGTATAAAATATTAATTCTAGTTTCTAGTAGTTCGATTGTTAAAATTCAAAACTAACGGCGATATTTTTTTAACGCAATAGTTTAATCGCATGCTCACAACAGCTCTACACGAGTCAAGTTAGCATCACAATAGAAACACGAGAATTTAGTCCGATTAATATAAATATAAATTTATAATTATTTAAATATATTTTATATTTCTAAATATATAAATATATATATATATATTAATATATTATATTTATAAATATTAAATTAATTTATGTAATGGTATAATAGTATTTCGCTGTCGGTTGCGTCCGACTGCAACGTTTATCTGTTTTTTTGTCATGGTGGATGAAGAAAACAAGAACGAGTCTCATAAGGTTTGTTAAAATGTTGTTATTATGTTTCGGTTTTTTTGTAACATACCCATTAAAGTCTGATACTAGACACGAATTTTTTTGGAACTATCTAAGCAAATCATTTCGACTAAAGTTAGAAAAATGGACCAAGCTGATGACTACTAACGAATATAAGGTAAGCGCTTATTATATAAGACACAATTCCTCTTATCTCTTACTGATTGTATTGGGTAAAATAATTAACATTCAAATCTGCAATTATGTATGAAATTCTTTTGTTAGTCTGGCCGATTAGATGACGTGATACTTTGATACCTCAACTTTAATAAGCTCCTTAGCCAATGACATGTCTATGTGAAGAGCAGGTCAGAGGTTCAGGAACCAGATCTTAGCTATCATCAGTCTTATTCAGACCAATGTAGCCATCCGCGCACCCTCGTGGGTGCGGGGGGCATCCGGGTGGTCTCCAGCCCACGAGGACATCGCCAACAACCTAAATTGGTGACTGTATCTATAAAATTGTGAGAGAAGCTTTATCGATTTGCGAAAATCGAATTTACCGATTTTCTAGCTCCCTAGTGGACGTAGACACAAATCCTTGACACTTTAACTTTTGAGCGTACTTTCCGGTATATGTTCCAAGTTTCAAGTCTCTATCTCTAAGGGTGTCGGAGAAACGCGCGTTCATACTGACGGACAGACAGTATGACGGATATTGCACAAGCTCAATATACTATATACCTTCGGTATCATAGTATAATAATGATATGCATTCGCTGCTCGACACTTGAACCCTGCAACATTTTCGACGCGTCGCAGCCAGCGCTCTGCTGCCACCCAACCTTTGAGAAAAAACCTGATGCACTTATTTGTCGATTTGACGCCTCTATGTATTGTCTTTGTAGTGATATAAGCTAATAACCTTCCCTAGAAGTTTGACAACTATAATTATGAAATTATGGTAGATGCGGAAATTCAACATTTTGGTATCCGGAGAGGGAGGGCCATAAATTGAAGGAGATATATTCCTATGTACATTTTGTGGGCGGGAGTTGGTGTTGCAAAAAAAAAATATAACAGGTTTTTTATTTTTTGGTGTGGAGCTTATGCGTGATCTTTAGATTTATTTATGATGGTCCTACAGGCTCGTAGGTTGCATGGCTTTATTATTAAGTGTCTCACTATGAAAGATAACACAAACCAATTAATAAGTAACTTATACACAAAACAAGAGTGAACGTTACAGTCAGACGTAACCGACAGCGAAATACAAAGATACCATAATGTATGAATTGTCTTTGGTTTTGTGGTAACCTGTGAGCCTTAAAAAATATTTGCACTTTGCCATTACACTTCCATAAGTACGTGTTTGTCTGTACATATCCGTCTCGGAAATTTCTGACCATAATCCCTTCTAAAGGTAAAAAGGCTCAATAATTGTCTATTAGCCAAATGAGCATTTTTAAATGTGGTTAACGCAGATGCTGCTTTTGTTACTGTGATTACTGTATTTATTTTTATTTTTCGCAAATCTATAAAATTGATTTTCGCAAATTCACAAATCCACAAACCATAGCCACATATCTCTTACAATTTTATAGATACAGTCACAAATTTTGGTTGGAAGGTTATTAACGATGTCCTTCAAAGATCGGCATATGCCTCGCCCACCTCTGACCCCAACAGTCCCCTCGCAACAAAAAGTTTAAAATGGCTATATTGTCCGTAATTTAAGAGCTACAGTTGCCTAACTTCCAAGGTTTCAATCTACAATAATTCGTAAATTTACGTATGGTATCTGTTTAACTCGTTAAGCAAAATATATATAAATGACAAGCGGTGTATCGCAAGAGCAAAATAATAACACGACGACGTTGTTAAAGGTTCGAACATAGACTGCTGCCGAATTGCTTCGGCAGGTTTATTGAAAACTTCTAAATTATCTTACAGATAGATACAACTATTCTTATCCTATTTAGGAAATTATCTAGTTACATATTTACTGCTGCAAATGCGTCTAGACTCATTATCCTATCAGTTCGGAGAACTCTTATCGCGGATGGTTTTATTACGGACACAATGGGTGCCGCGTACGTGTCTTTTCACGTCTTTACATATCTACGCGATAAGAAGCCTCCTTAGGTATCTTAACATTGTAGGATTGAACAGTATCAAAGTATTTTGCAATTGGTTACTCCCGACTGCAACGATCTGTTTTCTTTTTTTTTTTTTCTTAACAGCACTTAAAATGAAAACAAGTAAGATGCTGTAGTCGAGTTGACTCGACTACGGTATACCCTTAACCCATTTGTTAAATATATTTTAGTTTTATTGGCAAATTTCCCTTGAAAATGATTTGCACTCAATTGTTCAATTCTGCAAGTGCATTTCTTACAGAGTATTTTTGCTCACATGCATATACATGCATACATAGAGACATACACACGTACACGAAACAGTACTTATCGGGGTTCTGCAGAATACACACAAATATATTGAAGCTTGCGTCGATTATCATGTCATCTCTTTCTCACACTTGCGCTCGCCTATTTATATGTATACAGAAAATGCTTGCGGCTGCTGATAGAAATGAGATCAATATGAGAATATATTTTCGACTATAACTTTGGTTTTTATTATCCGATCTTAATAAAATGTCGGCAATTGATCAATAATATGTATATGTATATTATGTATAAATTAGAGTCCTCTGCCTCTTAAATTGTGGAATTTATTGCTATAAGAAATCGAAATGTATCGATAATTCAGAAACTGAGGCAGTTATCGATAAAATAAAGCAAACTTGATCTGCGCCTGGTACACGAGAACTTATATTCCAAATTTGAAGTCTCTAGATCTTATAGTCTCTGAGATCCGCGTGTTCATACAGACGGACAGACGGACAGACGGACGGACGGACGGACAGACGGACAGGGCTCCATCGACTCGGCTGTTGATCCTGATTAAGAATATATATACTTTATGGGGTCGGAGATGCTTCCTTCTGCCTGTTACATACATTTGCACAAAACCATTATACCCTTTTTACCCATTTTTAATGGGTTAAGGGTATAATTACTTACAATTAATTTGGGCTATGCCTTAATACTTATTACTTAGACACTCCAATGATTTTATACCTCTGCAGACCATGCATTATTGTATACAAATATAATAAAGAGCAATAATGCCAGACCGGTATTAATTGGGAGACATTTAAATATACAAATAAAAAAGAGGCACGGACGGGCAGACGATAAAATAATTAACATTCAAATCTGCAATTATGTTTGAAATTCCTATTTTAATCTGGCCGATTATTATTATTATTAGGTTGGGGGGTGTGTGCACTGCTTCCTTATAGGTCTATCGTGCCCCCTTCTGGGCTTAAAGCTGCTCCATCAACCAAAGCTCTTGCACGAATGGTAGAATTTGTATTGGGTTGAGGGCTACTATGTCATTGCTCATCATGACATGCATCCCTAGGATGTTGCTTCTCTTCCTTGCTAAGCCGACACACTCTGCTAGAATGTGCATTGAGGAATCCTCCTTGCCTTCACAGAAACTGCAGAGTCCGCTACTACTTATACCCAGCTTGGCTAGGTGACTTCTTAGTCTACAGAGTTCCGTCAGTAGACCGGTGAGTATTCTAAAATTGTTTTTGCTCATGGCTATAATCTGCTTAAATCGCTTCTGATAATAGCCACCCAGAAGACATTTGGCTTGTCGGAGTCCTCTGTCTTTCTTCGTTTCTAAGCTCCTGCCGTATCGTGTGCCTTCCGATGACACAATACGGTTCAGGTCCCACTAGTGGTCTCTCCGCCCCCAATCTTGCTTGCCTGTCGGCCAGTTCGTTCCCTACTATGTCCATGTGGCCCGCGACCCATCTTAGGGTGAGCCTATTGGTTGCCCCGAGTCGGTCAAGTCTGGATCGTGCTTCAAGGACCACTTTAGAAGTGATTTGCGTCCCACTAACAGCGTTTAGCTGTCGGATAGGATGTATATGTCCGTATTCCGATAATTGCGCACCAGGTTAAGATCCGCACACCTTCCTATCGCACACACTTCAGCTTGGAATATGCAGGTTTGCGTTTCTAGGGATTCATGGTAAGATATCCGAGGGCCCACCACTCCTAGGCCTGTACCCTGGTTGGTGAGTGATCCGTCGGTGTATCATTTTATGGTGTGCGGTTTCATAGGATGGATGTCATCCAGTTACGTCCATTCCTTTTTGCTACTCATATAAACTTTGAAATTACGCTCGAATATGTATTCGGCTGCCATTTCGTCCCTAGGTTGAACCAGTAGGGGAAGTTCATCTGAAAGTCGTCGGGCATCTTTTTGGCTGAGGATGTGATAGCCTCCAACTCCTCCCGTTGACATCCTTAAAAGTGTAGCTTTCTGTTGGAGCCTTATTGTGTGGTGGAGTGGTGTTATCTCCATTAGGGCTTCCAAGGCCGTTGTTTGACAGGTGCGCATTGCACCTGTCATGCATACGCAGGCCAATCTCTTCAGTTTCTGCAGCTCTCTTTTCACGGTGATAAGCCGCGCTCTATCTTCTCTATCTTCGATACCGTCTTTTATACATGGGTGCCAAAGTTTAGCTTGCTGCAAATGTGACCCCTAGGTACTTAACTTCCCTACTGGTTTCTAATAGGCATCCTGAGAGCCGTATTTGTTTCATCCTCTGCAGCTTATACCGTCTAGTAAAGGGGACGATGACTGTTTTTGTAGGGCTTAGGTTGAATCCAACCTCTTTACACCAGTCACTCGTTATTTTTAACCCTGTCTGGACTATACCGCAGAGTGTCTCCTCGAATTTGCCTCTCGCTATTATGACAATATCATCGGCATAGCCTTGACATTGGATAACTCTGGTGGTAAGTCTGTTGAGTAGTTCGTCTACTAACAGACTCCAGAGTAGCGGAGACAGTACACCCCCTTGGGGCAGCCTTTGGTGGTTTAGACTGCTACCTTACTATCATGCGTTGATGCGGTGGCTTGTCTGGACCCCAGTGGTGCCAGTACCCACCTACTGGTAGTGGAGTCCAGGCCCCTTCTTGCAAGGGTGGCCTTAATCGCATCGTGTGACGTGTTGTCAAAGGCTCCTTCTTTGTCCAAGAAGGCGCACAGTTCTATCTCCTTATTTTCAACTGTTGAGTTTAACATGCTCTTCAGCTGATAAAGTGCCGTGTCCGTAGACCTGCCCGCTCTATAAGCATGATGCGTTGTGTGCAGCGGACTCTGCATCAGCAGAGTGCTTCTAATATTGTAGTCCACCAGCTTTTTCAATGTTTTCAGTAAAAACGATGTCAAGCTGATGGGTCTGAAGGACTTTGGGTTGTTGGTGTCTTTCTTCCCAGCCTTGGGGATGAAGACCACCCTAGCACTTCTCCAAGCGCTCGGTATAAAAAAAAGGCTACCCTGCAGTATCTTCTTAATGCGGGAGAGCAGTAAGTCCTTACCGATCTGTTAGAATACTGGCGATATTCCGTCTAAGCCTGGAGATTTGTAGGGCTGGAAAGAGCCAATTGCCCATTTCAATCTTTCGGCTGTGACTGTCAGCTTGGCACATGCCCAGTCATCAGTCGACGGTTTATATCTGCTCCCTCTCACGATATCTTCTTCCCGATAGGGTTTGCTATCTGGGAAGTGCGTTTCGAAGAGGAGCTCTAGTCTTAGCATATTTCTGCTTGTAAAGGAGTTGTCTCTACGTTTCAATGCTAGGTTAGCATCAGGCGAACACTTTGACATTGCTCTGTGGATCCTACCGCTTTCGCTGGTACTAACTATGCTCTCGCAGAAGTTTCTATAGTTCTGCCATTTGGCCTTCCTAATCTCCTTGTTATAGGTCAGACTTTCACGGTACCTCTCCCATTCTCCGTCTCTCTTTGCTTTGTTAATAAGGCGACGTGTGGTTAAATGTATCCTTTCCAGGCTCTCGTTCCACCAGGGAGCATCTTTGACCATGCGCTTTTTCCCTAACAGGCTCCATCTCCTGCGAAGTATGGCGGTGGTGGCCTGAACCACTATCGGAACACAGTCTCTAGTTAAGAATTCTGAAAGGACAGTGAAATTAGTGCTTTTCTATGATACATGCTCTGGGGGCTAGATTTCTCTGGTCCCAGATTAACTTCCATTCGGATGTATAAAGGCCTTTAATGCCGTTATACACCCATGGCTCCTGCACCAGGGCTAGCCCAAGATGTGTTTTGGTGAACATTCTAGCCAGCACCGCCGAGGCTGCTTTGGCGTGGTGAATGTTCACCTGGGCTATCCTTCTTTCGATGATTATAGTCATCGACTAAAGGATGGGCTCCAATTGCCATGGTGTCTGTGGCCTGGAGCTGCCCTCGTCACCGCTGCTCGTCATTCTGCGAGGACCTCGGACATATCGGCGGGCTGAAGCGGGTGGCTGCTCGATGCTGCCACGGGGGCAGAAGATGTGGTGGGGATGTCCTCCACATCTGCCTCCCTGTCCTTCGGTTCGGGTGGCTTGTTTGCCTCGACCTTCTTCTTGAGACCATTCACATGGATGGTCCCATACCGGAAGGAGAGTTGATATCCTCTTTCATCAATAGCCCTTTTGGATAGTTCGTCTATCCCAATAACCAGGAGTGATCCTCCTCCTTCGTCTCTCCTGGATATTACTTTCCGGTTTCTATTCTTTCTGGTTCCTCAGCAGAGCCAGAATAAATTCCAAGGTCCTGTCTATGCTTCTTGGGCAGTAGATGGTGATACTGTGGGGCGACGGTATTTCGTCTCCCACTTTGCATGTGAGGGGCACGCCCTTCCATAAGCGCAGCTTCGGTGCGACGGCTCTCAACCAGTTGCCTGAGTCTTCGTTGGAGCACTCAATTATTAGAAAACCGACCCGAAAATGAATGCCCGCGAACGAAACCGCCCATCCAGACTCAACCACCTCGTCTAGGATTGTATCCTAGTAAGTGTCCAGGTAAGTGTCCACCGGGTAAGGCTGAATAGAACAGGCGGTCGCCATTTGCCTGAGCACACCGTTAGTGACTGGGCTATTTGTTTAAAACAGGGCCCCTAGCCAGGCTGACTATCAGCACGGTACGATTGACACCTTAGCCCGGCGCGGTGTGAGATTTGGGGGGATAGGATAGGTAGGTAAGCGTGTGGGGAGGTTGGGGGTGTGTGAGGCTATACTTTTAAGAGGCGGCAACACAAACGCCTTGTCGGTACGCATTCGGTGCCGTACCCGCTGTTTGTCCGGGACTGCCTATTTACGAGAATTCTCGTGTTATTCGTAGCTAACCTCCCAGTGGGAGGCCGTTCGCTATCCGCAACCCGCGACCCGCCTGGTGGTCTCATCTCAGCCCCGTTCGAACCATCCCACAAGTTCTGACGCCCAGGATCTGGCCGATTAGATGACGTGATACTTTAATAGCCAATGACATGTCTATGTGAAGAGCAGGTCAGAGGTTCAGGGAGCAGATCTTAGCTAGCATCAGTCTTATTCAGACTATTGAAATGCCGTTTTCAGTGTCAGCACACTCGTGGAGTGTTCTATTCAATGGCGGAGTGTAACTATTAATGAGCATTTATCGGTTTCTAGGGGCGGGAGTTGGCGTGGGACGAAGTTCCTGGGAGCGGCGATTGTGGACGTATTCCAAAAAAAAACTGATAAACCAATCCTTGGAGAAGGTTAGCAGCAAATTACTTTCCAAGTTTGGTTACTCGCTCATTGAAATTGTGGAAGATATACGGAGTTGTCGATTTACACTTTCCGAACTCGGCATTGTCGATTATGGGCGCAGGTGTGGGCGTGGCCACTCAAATTTGTTATCGGTTCTTAAAGACGACTAGCAGTAATATACCTACCAAACTTGACGTTCCCTCCTCAAAAACTACGTAATATATATCCATTTACAAATTTTATGGGCAGGGGCTGTGCTCGCTGGAGGTGGGCGTGGCACATGCCCATCCTTAAAGGACATCGCCAACAACCTATATTGGTGACTGTATCTATAAAATTGTGAGAGAAGCTTTATCGATTTGCGAAAATCGAATTTACCGATTTTCAAGCTCCCTAGTGGACGTAGACACTTTAACTTTTGAGCGTACTTTCCCGGTATATTTTCCAAGTTTCAAGTCTCTATCTCTAAGGGTTTCAGAGAAACACGCGTTCATACTGACCGACAGACGGACAGACAGCATGACGGATATTGCACAAGCTCAATATACTATATACCTTCGGTATCATACTATAATATTGATATGCGTTCACTGCTCGACACGTGAACCCTGCAACATTTTCGACGCGTCGCAGCCTGGGCTCTGCTGCCACCTAATCTTTTGAGAAAAAATCTGATGCACTTATTTGTCGATTTGACGCTTCTATGTATTGTCTGTATTGTGATATAAGCTAATAACCTTCCCTAGAAGTTTGACAACTATAAATATGAAATTACGGTAGATACGGAAATTTTTAAATTTTGGTATCCGGAGAGGGAGGGGCCATAAAACTAAAAATGTTACATAAGTTTCCTAGTAATCTTCCTTCCAAGTTTGGTAATGGTAGCTATCAAATTGAGGGATATATATTGCTATGTAAATTTTGTAGGCAGAAGTTGGTGTTGCAAAAAAAAAATTTATACAGGTTTTTTATTTTTTGGTGGTGGAAGTTGTGTCGCAAATCTTTTTGAAGGATGTAACTCGCAATATACCTTAAAAATGTTATGACTTTGGCTTTCAAATTGTGAGATATATGGTCTTACCGATGCACATTAACAAGTGGCTTACAGAGCCGCAGGGGCCGTGGCCATCAAATTTAAAATAGAATTCTAATTATTATTGGTCTATTAGGCGAATTCCTACTTCAATACTTTTAAAAGTAGGTGACTAGCTTAGAAATTGTGGAAGATATGTGCATTTCAGATTTCTAAGGATAAGGTTTCTGGGACGGGCGTGTGTGGTATCAGTCTGAAAATATCCGCCAGGTGTGGAGCTTATGCTTGATGTTTAGATTTATTTACATGGTCCTACAGGCTCGTAGGTTGCATGGCTTTATCATTAAGTATCACACTATGAAAGATAACAAAAATCAATTACTAAAAAACTTATACACAAAACAAGAGTGAACGTAACCGACAGCGAAATACAAAGATACCATAATGTATGAATTGTCTTTGGTTTTTTGATAACCTGTGAGCCTTAAAAAATATTTGAACTTTGCAATTTCTCTTCCATAAGTTGCTGCTTTTGTTACTGTGATTACGGTATTTATAATATTTAATCGATAAAATCGATTTTCGGAAATCTTTAAAATTGATTTTCGCAAATTCACAAATCCATAACCATAGCTACATATCTCCCACAATTTTATAGATACAGTCACAAATTTTGGTTGGAAGGTTATTAACAGTGTCCTTCAAAGATCGGCATATGCCACGCCCACCTCTGACCCCCACAGCACCACGGCCACAACCGCCGCCCACAGGAGCTTCGGCCCTAGAAATCTGAAATCCGATAAAAAAAATAGGGTGGCCACGCCCACTCTGCCTGTTGGTGGTAAGCGATAAGACCTATACTTCACGCAATTTGAAAGCTTAAGTCACCAAATTGGAAAAGTTTATTACTAGGAACACCCTTCAAACAATTTTGGACCACGGCCACTGCCGCCGCACCAAAATCTCAAAATGACCATATCTGCCGTAATTTAAGAGCTACAGTTGCCTAACTTCCAAGGTTGCAATCTACAATAATTCGTAAATTTACGTATGGTATTAAAGTATTTTGCAATTGGTTACGCCCGACTGCAACGATCTGTATTCTAATTTTTATACTATTATACCAAAAAGGTATAATAGTATATTGGTTTTGTGCAATGTCCGTCATGCTGTCTGTCCGTCTGTCCGTCCGTATGAACGCGCGTTCCTCCGACACCCTTAGAGATAGAGACTTGAAACTTGGAACGTATACTGGAAAGTACCCTCAAAAGTTAAAGTGTCTTGGGTTTGGACCTACGTCCACTAGGGAGCTAGAAAACCGCGATAAATTCGATTTTAGCAAATCGATAAATCCCCATATCTCTTACAATTTAATGGCTACAGTCACCAATTTTGGTTGGTAGGTTGTTGGCGAGGTCCTTGAAAGATTGGCATGTGCCACGCCCACCTCCGACGCCCCCATCACCCCCGCCCCTAAAATTTTCAAATGGCTATATCTTCCGCAGTTTTTGAGTAGGGAACGTCAAATTTGGTAGGTATATTACTGGTAGTCGCCTTTAAGAACCGATAACAAATTTGTGGTGCCACGCCCACACCTGCGCCTATAATCGACAATTCCGATTGTAAATCGATAACTCCGTATATCTCCTAACATTTTAAAGATAGAGTAACCAAAATTGGAAGGTAATTTGCTGGTAACCTCCTCCAAAGATTGGCATACCAATTTTTGGACCACGCCCACATCCGCCGCCCCCAGGAACTTCGTCCCTAGAAATTTAAAATGCGCATATCTGCCGTAATTTGCAAGCTAGAGTCGCAAAATTTTGCAGGTATGTTACTGGTAACTCCCCCAAAGATCGATAAAAAAATTGGATGGCCACGCCCACTCCACCTACCTGAACCGATACACCTGTTGGTGTAAATCGATAAACCCATATATCTCACGCAATTTGAAAACTTAAGTCACCAAATTTTAAAGGTATATTGCTAGTAACACCCTTCATAAATGTGGAAAAAAAATTTTGAACCACGCCCACTCCCGCCCACAAAAAACGATAAATGCCTGTATCTCCCGCAATTTACTTACAGATACTTAGCTATGCGAATGCTGCTTATCTTGCAATTTGGTCACTCTTAATCGGCGCGTCAAATTGTGCCACTCTTTTTTTATAAAATTTCTCAATTTTGTATAAAATATTAATTCTAGTAGTTCGATTGTAAAATTCAAAACTAACGGCGATATTTTTTTAACGCGATAGTTTAATCGCCTGCTCACAGCAGCTCTACACGAGTCAAGTAGCATCACAATAGAAACACGAGAATTAGTCCGATTAATATAAATATAAATTTATAATTATTTAAATATATTTTATATTTCTAATATATAATTAAACGTTTTGTTAGGTTTTTTTGATAAAAAAAAGTCAACCGTTCGCTTTCAGTGCTTTATTAGAACAGAGGGAATTACATGAATGAAGCCAATATGGCGTCACTTCACAGGGTTGCGTTACAATTGCTTGATATCGATATTCTGATAGTTGCAATAGTTGCGAAATAGCGATAGTTGCGCGCGCGTTTCGAATATTCCGATGCAATGTTAACTCCTCCCCCTTTAGACGCAGACGTCCTCGGATGCGGTATAGCGGGTTTTTTTTGTACAGATATCGTTGCTTAGATCTATTATTTTGTCTTTTCTACAGATGTGTTTTTTTTTGGTATTTCCAGAGATTCTATTGTTACATTTAATTATTTTTGGGATTTTAGCTTAATTATTTTGTTTTCTTTTCTTATTGGTTTCGTCTTGAATATTTTTGTTGGTTCTTGTTAATTTTAATATTTCGTTTTATCTCTTCGTTTGAAAATTCATTCTGTCGCTTAAGGCTCTGTTAGTTATCAGTTGCTTATTACTGTTTTCCACCTGCTCGTCCGTTTTTGAGACTAAGTCGGATATGATTAAAGGGAAGAGTGAGTGTGTTTTGTCTATTTCGTGAACATGTCGGAAGAAAGAATCTGTAAGGGGTTATGTTTTTATATTGTTTTTATGGATTACGCGGCCACCTTGGGTTTTAATGGTGGTGTTCCTATTTTCTTCTACTATTTCTTTTTTGTATTTTTGAGTTAATTTTGAGCCTAGTCTTCTATCTATTTTGCAGTAAATGATGTCCCCTTTTTCATATTGTTTTATTGGTGATTTTTTATTATTATGATATGCTAAATCGTTATCTTGTTTGTCTTTTATTTTTTCTCTAATTCTAGTTCTATCTTCTTCTAATTGTTGGGGATCTTTTGTATTTCTCGTTCCAAAAAATATGTCTATTGGTTTGGCCTTTGTAGTGGAGTGTATAGACTGGTTGTATAGGTGGACTGCTTTGAAGATTAACTCCTCAAAGTTAGATATTTGTTCGTCTTTTTTGATGCATCGCATTATTTCTGTCAGTGTCGAATGAAATCTTTCAATTTGTCCGTTGCTGTTCGAGTTGTATGGTGGTGTTGTGTAGACTTTTGCCTTTAGCTGGTTCTCCAGTAGAAATTTGATAGATGCGGAGTTTAGGGACCTTTCGTTGTCCATAACAACTAATTTGGGCATACCGAAAGCTATCATCACCTCGCGTAGCGGGTGCTTTATATCTTCGGAAGCTCTTGAATTTAGGATTTTTATTTGCGCATATTTGGAAAATTTATCTATTGCAGTGAGGACAGTCTTTCTTTCTGTAATATATAAGTCAATGTGTATGGTTTGACCTGGGTAAGATGGTATAGGAGTTGGTTGCAGTTCTCCTTTTTGTGGGTGCCTATCGTACTTGCTTTCTTTGCAAGTTTCACAAGCTGTGGCTATTGCATCAATTTTTTTCTTGAGGTCGGGAAAGAAGAAATTGTTAAGTATTTGAATTTTATTTTCTATTGCATTCCTATGAGCTCTGGTGTGTTCTTTTACTATTATCTCGTTTTGTTCGTTCTCGTCTGGGACGTCTTGAACTAGTTTTTGAGTATACCTTACTTTGTAATTGCCGAAATGAGAAGGGTATATATTCTGTATTTTTGCCATAATATTTTCTGTGGTGAATAGTCCGTTAATTATTTTTGGGTCAAGTCGTTTTCTCAGAATTTTTATTAGATCGTCCTCTGTGTAGTCAGGTTTAGTAATTATGTGTCTGTGGTATCTGGGAAAGGGTATTTTAAATTCGTAAGATTCTGTGCTTGATGTGGATATGAAGAGTTGATTTTTAAAAACGTTAATAGGGACTTCCATTACTGGAATTAGATTGTGTGATGAACTTTCGTCACTTAGTACTGTTGATGTATTATTTATTTCTGTCTTAGGAGGATTTCTGGATAAAGCATCAGCAACAACATTAGATGTTCCTGGCTTATATCTTAGTTCGTGATTATACTCTTCTAAATAACTTTTCCATCTTTTTAATTTCCCATTGTGGTTTTTGCTGCTTAGAGCAAAGGTTAATGGTTGATGGTCTGTGAAGATGACTACTTTCGAAGTACCGTAGAGATACATTCGAAGAGTCTGGAGAGCCCATACAATAGCTAACATCTCTTTTTCATTTGTTGCGTAGTTCTCTTCTGTTTTTGAGAGTGTTCGTGAAATGAAGGTGATTGGTCTGCCTTCTTGTTCGAGAACTGCTCCGATGGCGAAATTTGAGGCGTCGGTTGTTAAGTGAAATTCTTTGTCAAAGTTTGGGTATGCTAATACTACGTCATTTGAACTGAGGGTGTTCTTGATTTTATTAAATGCTTTGAGTGCATTAATATCAAGCGTCACATCAGTTTTTGAAGATATATTTTTTGACAATCTACCGTTTTCTCCTCTTAGCAGAGTTGTAAGCGGTTTTGCTAGTTTAGCATAGTCGCGGATGAATCTTCTGTAATAGCTTGACAATCCTAGGAAAGAACGTAAATCCTTGAGGTTTTTGGGCGTTGGGAAGTTTTTGATCGCCCTTACTTTTTCGCAGTTGGTTTTAACGCCGTCTGCTGAAATAGTGAAACCTAGGAAATCGACTTCGGTTTTGAAAAACTCGCATTTGTCGATTTGAATTTTCATGTTCGCTTCGTCAAGGGTCGTGAAAACCATGTTTAAATGCTTGGCATGTTCGTCTTCGGATTTGCTAAAAATTATTATGTCATCGATATACACATAGCATATTTTCCCGACGTGATCCCTTAGGATATCGTCTAATGCTCTCTGGAATATCGATGGGGAATTCTTTAATCCAAACGGAAGTCTGGTGAATTCGTATTTCCCGCCGTTAACTGCGAATGCAGTTTTTTCAATATCTCTTTCCCGGAGTGGGATCTGGTGAAATCCGCTTTTCAAATCTAATACGGAAAAGTATTTGTTATCGCCCAGTTGTGCGATGATTTCTCCAATCTCGGGGATTGGGTATCGATCGGAAATTGTAACGGAATTGAGTTTCCTATAGTCAATGACTATTCGAAATTTTTGTTCGCTTGATGCGTCTGTTTTCTTTGGTACTACCCAGACAGGTGCATTGTATGGTGACCGTGAAGGTCTTATTATGCCGTCTCGTAGTAATTGGTCTAGTTGTTTTTCTACTTCTCCTCTTAAGGAAGTGGGGTACGGATAATGTTTGCTGTAGATAGGAGAGTCTGAAGTTGTTCTTATTTCTCCTAGAACTCTAGTGGTGTAGGTTAGTTTTTCGTCCGGTTCAGCGAACAAAGTTGTTCGGGTTTGTGTTACCTGTGTTATGAAATTTTTTTGATTTTGCGTCATGTGCTCTGTCCTTACTTTAATGCTATTGACAGCTTGGGTTTGTAGCTGTTTGATTTTTATTTTGTATCTTTCATTGATTATTAGTGCGTCGTTTTTGACGTCAATGACAGCGTTAAGCTGTTTCATGGTATCGTTGCCTAGGATACCATGGAATGATTTTAGGGTAGGCAATAAGAAAAACTTTATGGGATTATTGTTTTGGCCGAATAGGGTAATAAACGTATGGTGAGATACTTTCGTTTCTCCACCAACGGAAATGGCATTAAAAATGTTTAAATTGGGTTTTGGGTTTTTTACCAGGTTCGGTTGAATATAGTTTTGGTTTGAACCGGTATCAATCAAAAAGTTAAGTATGCTACCGTTCCTCATTACACACTGAAAGTAGGGTAAGGAGGAACCGTTTAATCTTAGAAAATGGATGTCTGTGGTATCCAGCATTGCTGGTTGATATTCAGTGTCCTCTTCGTCTTCTACTTCGTAGGGTACGGCATAGGCTCCTTCGTTTTCAACATATTCGAAATAAGCTTGCTCTTCGTTAATTACGTCGCAAGGGTTTGTATACTCAAACTGTTCCTCAGGTATTTCTGGGTTGATGTGGAAATTTCTCTGGATTTTGGGGGGCGGTCCGTTGGTTAATTGTGACGGATGTTTACCAACGAAATTATTATTGTTTGGCCTGTTCATATAATTTAGGTTTCTTGATCTTATGGAATTATCTATTTCCATAGGTACTGGTTTTTGATAGAAAGGGCGTGAAGGCGCTTGGTAATTTGGTCTAGGATTGGAGAACTGTGGGGGCAATGAATATTGCGGATGTTGATGATACGGTTTCGGTTGTTGTGCCATATTATTATATGGTCTGGGGACATGGTATAAATTTGGGTTGAAATTTTTCCATTGTTCGAAATTATTGTTCTGTGGTGGTTTATTTGTCGGACGCACTGCATAGTTTCTCGGAGGTAAGGGTGGTAATTGTTGTCTGAAGTTGGGAATAAACGCGTTTCTGTGTTCTTGGTTATTTACAAGATTACACAGATGTAAGGCATGGCTCAAATCTCTTGGCTCTTTGATTGCCAGGAGTCTAGGCAAGTCACCATTTAGGCCTCTTACAAACGTATCGAGAGCTTTGCCTCGATAGTTGTTCGTTAGAGCCATAATCACCTCTGGTGATATTTCTTGTGCGCTTATCTGATTTAAGATTAGCGACAGTTGGTGGTATACCTTTTGATAAAATTCGTTGATAGATAGTCGTCCCTGAGTCATTGTAAACATCTGGTACTCGAGAGTTTTTAGATCTCTCTTATCCGCATAATGCTCGGTAAGGCATTTTGAAATTGCCTTCCAATTCATTGGTGTGTTATATGACTCGAGAACCGCGTCTGCCTCTCCGACTATTTTGTTTCGGATGGCAAGCGTGGTTACATAGTATTTGTAGGTATTTTCTTGGCCATTAAAAATCGTCATTATTCGGTCCACATTTTTTTTCCACGAGCCAAAAGCTGATCTATCCCCTGAGAAGTCTCTTATTAGTCTTGTTATTTCGGGTATCTTGTCTTGATCCTCCCCTGGTCTCGGATTGGTAAAAGGGATGTCGCTTAGTTGGTCACCACTAGCATTATCAATGGCCTGTCTTATTACTTCACCTCCTTGGAGAGTTTCCTTTATTAGTGCCAATACGGTGTCTCTCCAGTTTTCGTTCATTGATGATGCGTTGGTCGGTTGGTGTGACTTTTGGGCACTAGTACTAACTGCACTCAGTTTCATTTTTGCTAAGGACTCTGCAATATCGTTTGTTTGCATTTTGTAAGGTTTGGAATCGGACCACTTGAATTTCTAATTTATAACGTTGTCTTTTTTTAAATATTTCTTTTTTGTCAGACGAGCAAATGGAAAGTGATTTTTTTTTTTTATTTTTAATCTTTGTTTTCGCAGAATAATGGCAACTTTTCTTAATTTATATTTTTTCTTTGAAATTGAAAAAAAAAGTTATTCCTTTTTTTTCTTACTTTTTAATTATTCTTTTCTCGCTTAATTTTTTTCGAGTATTTTGGTTTTCACTTTGCTTCTAATTTTTTTTTCAAATATCTTATTTCTCGCTTAATTTCTATTTTGTTTCATTTTATTTTTTTCTTTTCGTATAGCGAAAAATAGCTTAATTTCTATTTTGTTTGATTTTATTTTTTCTTCTTAGTGTCTTATTTTTCGCTTAATTTTGATTTTTTCTTTTTAGTATCTTATTTTTCGCTTAATTTCTATTTTGTTTTTAAATTTTTTGTTTTTCACTTAGTTTTTGTCAATAATTTTGTTTTCAAATATTTTGTTTGACACTTAATTTCTATTTTGTCTGCTTTTAAATTTTTATTATTTATATATTCTTTTTCTTTTTCATTGAATTTTTAATTCATTTTTGCTTTTGATTTTTTATGTTTTGATTTGCAATTTTCTTAGTTTTTCTTTTCAATATCTTAATTTCCTAATGCGCTTATAATATAATCGTTCCGGCGAATCTCCCACGTTGTTCCTTCGGAGTTGCTCCTTTTTGTCCCGCGGCGATTGTTAGTCGTAACGGGTGACTCGGGTTCCTCTGGAAACTTCTAGCACGCGGTACCCTGCGGACGGACACTACAGGGTTGTCGGCGGTTTATATTTTGGGCCACGTGTTCAAAAAATGTTTTCACTGCACCTTAACCTCATTTGTGGTCAATTCCTTTCGTGGCTGTTTTAGAGGCACTTTCGGAGCGGCAGCCTGCACTGTGGCTATTTTAGGCACTTATATTTTGCAGTTTAGGTTCGTTTTTGTCAGCGGCTTCTTGAGGCGCTCTTGACGTAAACTTGGCACTGGTTCAGATCTGCGGCTCGGTGAGTCGCCTTTGATTGAACTCGATTTATTAATATCACTTAATAATTTTTGCCGTTTTTGACTCGCTCGCGCAGTTATTACCGTTGCGTTTTAAGACTTGGTGTGTGGGTTTTTATATCCCTTAACTCGCGGACTTGTCAATTTTTTCGAACACGTGTCCCTGCTCGGGCGCCAATTAAACGTTTTGTTAGGTTTTTTTGATAAAAAAAAGTCAACCGTTCGCTTTCAGTGCTTTATTAGAACAGAGGGAATTACATGAATGAAGCCAATATGGCGTCGCTTCACAGGGTTGCGTTACAATTGCTTGATATCGATATTCTGATAGTTGCAATAGTTGCGAAATAGCGATAGTTGCGCGCGCGTTTCGAATATTCCGATGCAATGTTAACTTATGTATGTAGGAATGGGAAAAGACGGAACAAAAGGGAACTCGAAGTGGTCACCGTTACTGAGAGACGGGACACTGAGAGAGAACACAGAGAGAATGCGAGTGAGTTTGCGAGCATTCGGTGCCAAAATCTCGTTCTAAACGCACGTGCATAAAGTAAGCACACAATTCGTCAAAATTGTCTAAGCATATACAGTGACGACAAGCTTATTTAGGACTGTGTCTAGCAAAAATTTTAAGGTACAATAAAGTTTAAGCAAGGAAAAAAACGCAAAATGTTTAAATGCCAATTTGTTTAATGGTATATCATATTTGAAAAAGGAACTTTAGTTTTTATAAAAACATTAATTAATTAATTAAAATTGGTCAAAAACTGAAAACATATCCAAAATACATTTCTAAACTTAGTTCGGGCAGCCTTAAAAAAAGTTACATATTTCGCGTATAAAAACTTAAATAAGGATGTTAATACTTAGTATGATATCCTTTAGCCTTAACAACTTCCCTTAACCTATTTTTCATGGAAGATATCAGCTTCCGGGTAGTTTCTGGGCTGAGCTCCACTCCTCCAGCAGAACATTTTTGAGATCTTGTTTGCTGGATATCTTGTAATTCCGGATGTTATTTTCCAGCAGAGCCCAGAAATTTTCAATAACATTTAAGCCTGGAGACTGGGCCGGTGGAATCATCACGTGGGGGCAGTTCAATCTAAGCCAGGACGGCACTATTCCGGACTTATGCTTGGGGTCGTTGTCCTGGTCGATCCGGAAAGTACTTCGGTTTCCAGCCTCTCGGCACTTTGGAGTAAATTTTCCTTTTGTATATCGAAGTACACATTCCTGTCCATTGTTGTTTCAATTATCACCAAATTTCCGACACCGTCTGCCGAGATAGCTGCCCATACCAAAACATTTCTTCCGCCGTGCTTGACTGTTGCCCTTAAGTTTTTGGGACTCAGCTCAGTATTGGAGTGTCGCCACATATAATTCCATCCGTCCTGGCAAAAAATTTTGAATTTGTACTCATATTCAAATATGACTGTGTTCCAGAACTCCAAATCCTTGTCCAAGTGGATTTTGACGAACGTCATCCTAGACCCTATATTTTTGCTTTTACAAATTTCTTTTTCGGGTTTGGTGCCATTCCGCCCTTGTCCTCTGTCCGATTTTCGTCTACGAAACTCCAAATGATTTAGAATACAGTTGAGGAGTTTAGATTGACCATTTTAGCTATTTGGCGATATGAATATTCCATTTTTAAGTGTTCCAGAACGATTTCCCGTTGCTCAATGGTTGTCCGTTTGCCCATAGTCCTTGTTGGCTTGTCGCGCCCAAGGTGCAGGATATAACTAATTGGACTACGAAGAATTGGTCTATTTATACCGAAAAAATTCAACTTTAGGTAGAAAAATCCGGGTTTTATGGCACCCAGGTGTCCATAATGTAACCGTCCGAAATAACCTTTCATTCTAAATAGCGGTCCTTTTTTACATAACCCGACCCAACGGGTGGGGAAATCCCAGTTTATTAGGGTCATATATTCATTTCGGTGGTCAATACATGTACCTGCCATGGGTCTTTGGAATTTTTGAAAAATAATGTATAATTATTTTATGGCAGGCAATAAAAATTTTTGCTAGACACCATCCAAAATAAGCTTGTCGTCACTGTAAATAAACTCTAAACATAATAATAAATGTGGAATTTAATAAACCATATCCTACAAATAGGGCTCAACCGGGATGCTAAATAGAAACATTACATAAACAATTCACTTAAACATTGTGCGATTTAAAAAACTGCGTAATTTGTGCTGTGCGGTAGTCCACTAAGACTTGAAGGCGAGTGAAAGAGAAGGCTGTATGCAGTGAAGCGGAATTTCGAAAAGTTGTGAAATTCGTTTTTGCATTACAAGCGTCGAGACATCGAATCAAGAAAACGGCGAAGGAAGGCGACGCTAAAGAGTGCAGAAGAAAAGGCGTGCGTGTACAGACGAGTAAAGGCAAGCAGCTGAGGCTTGTAGGCAAAGTCTGGTACATCGACGACAAAGGCTGTCTGTATTAGAGTCGACGAGAGAAGCCGTTAGAGCAGAGGCGCAATTCGTTGGAAGCAGAGGCGCCAGCAGGGAGACAAACGGTCAGACGATCAGAGGACAAGACAACATAAGCAGTGGCGAGAGTGTTGTTGCTGTGTGAGCGGATCAAGACGAGAGGCGTGTGGAAGGAAAAGGCGCATACGACAAGAGAGCAGCGGCAGGGGACGTGCGTATACAGAGAATAGAGGCAAACAGTTGTGGTTTGTTTCTTCTACGCCAGGGGTGAGACGAACGCTACGAGGAAAGCAAAAAAAAAACAAGATAGAACGTTGCAGTCGGACGCAACCGACAGCGAAATACTATTATACCATTACATAAATTAATTTAATATTTATAAATATAATATATTAATATATATATATATGTATATACATATTAGAAATATATAATATATTTAAATAATTATAAATTTATATTTATATTAATCGGACTAAATTCTCGTGTTTCTATTGTGATGCTAACTTGACTCGTGTAGAGCTGTTGTGAGCATGCGATTAAACTATCGCGTTAAAAAAATATCGCCGTTAGTTTTGAATTTTAACAATCGAACTACTAGAAACTAGAATTAATATTTTATACAAAATTGAGAAATTTTATAAAAAAAGAGGTGGCACAATTTGACGCGCTCGATTAAGAGTGACCAAATTGCAAGATAAGCAGCATTGCGCCAAAATTAACAGCATATGTTAAGTATTCTGTTAAGTAAATTGCGGGAGATACAGGCATTTATCGTTTTTTGTGGGCGGGAGTGGGCGTGGTCCAAAATTTTTTTTCCACATTTATGAAGGTTGTTACTAGCAATATACCTTTCAAAATTTGGTGACTTAAGTTTTCAAATTGCGTGAGATATATAGGTTTATCGATTTACACCAACAGGTGTATCGGTTTAGGGAGGTGGAGTGGGCGTGGCCATCCAATTTTTTTATCGATCCTAGGGGGTGTTACCAGTAACATACCTGCAAAATTTTGCGACTCTAGCTTGCAAATTACGGCAGATATGCGCATTTTAAATTTTTAGGGACGAAGTTCCTGGGGGCGGCGGATGTAGGCGTGGTCCAAAAATTGGTATGCCAATCTTTGGAGGAGGTTACCAGCAAATTACCTTCCAAGTTTGGTTACTCTATATTTAAAAATTTCGGAGATATACGGAATTATCGATTAATAATCGGAATTGTCGATTATAGGCGCAGGTGTGGGCGTGGCACCACAAATTTGTTATCGGTTCTTAAAGGCGACTACCAGTAATGTACCTACCAAATTTGACGTTCCCTACTCAAAAACTGCGGAAGACATAGCCATTTGAAAATTTTAGGGGCGGGGGTGATGGGGGCGTCGGAGGTGGGCGTGGCACATGCCAATCTTTCAAGGACCTCGCCAACAACCTACCAACCAAAATTGGTGACTGTAGCCATTAAATTGTAAGAGATATGTGGATTTATCGATTTGATAAAATCGATTATCGCGGTTTTCTAGCTCCCTGGTGGACGTAGATCCAAACCCAAGACACTTTAACTTTTGAGGGTACTTTCCAATATACGTTCCAAGTTTCAAGTCTCTATCTCTAAGGGTGTCGGAGGAACGCGCGTTCATACAGACGGACAGACGGACAGACAGACAGACGGACAGACGGACAGACAGCATGACGGACATTGCACAAAACCAATATACTATTATTACCATTCTGGTATAATAGTATAAAAATTAACAGAAGAACTAACATAGTGTTAAGTGTAATCTTTAACAGTCGCAAATGTGTATGCACTGTTAAGGTTAAAGATGAGTTAACATAAGTTAAGGTTAACATTGATCTTGCGTGTATTCGTCGGCATTTGGCCGAGTCGGCAGAGTTTGAAAAATAATTAATTGTAACGTAACGTAACAAAATTAACAGGAGCGAAATCTTGGCATTGCGTGTAGCGGACTTGCGGGCGAAGTTATCAGAGTTCAGACTTAGTGCAAATGGGAAGAAATTAGAGTTGCAAAATAGACTAATGAACCATTTTGGGTTGCAGAGTGTTGAAGCCAATGAGCAAGATAGTGAAATCTCTGATAATGAAGTACTAGATACAACAGTAATGGATAGTGTAACAAGTCAGAGCCGACAGAGAGAAGCCGTATCTATGGCAAGGTCATGGTTTACTCTAAAGGATGTTGAAGGCAGTGTTTCTCAGTTTTCTGGTTCAAATTCCCCAGACATTAATCAGTGGATAGGAGAACTCGAAGAGTGTGCAATTACTGTAGAGTGGAGTCAGCTTCAGTTGTTCATTTATGCCAAACAATTGCTTAATGGTGCAGCAAAGTTGTTTGTACGTAGCCAACGTGATATTCGTGATTGGAACACTTTAAAGAGAGTGTTGATCGACGAATTTGCCGTAAGAGTGTCGTCAGCTGAAATTCACCGTAGACTTGGCAAAAGGCAGCAGATGAGAAATGAAACTTTACATGAATACCTATATTGTCTGATGGAAATAGCAAAGCCCATTAAGTTGAAAGATGACAGTTTGATAGAGTATTTCATTGACGGTATTCCCGACTCTAGAGCTAATAAGGCATTGTTGTACCAAGCTAGGAATATGAGGCAGCTGAAGATACAGATTGAAGCATACCAGAAAGTGCGAGGCCCACAATTTAGAAAAGGTGGAAAGGGAAAGGAAACTACGGCAAACACGGTTAGAAAATGTTTTAAGTGTGGCGACAAATCACATTTGCAAAAGGATTGCAAGAAGCGAGAAGTTAAGTGTTTCAAATGTGGTCAACCAGGACATATAGCATCTCAGTGTAGAGTCGAAGGGCAGTTGGAGCAAGAAAAATCAACCAATCTTGTGAGGGATGAAGGTGTAACAACGCCATCAAGCATGTTTACATCATCCGGATTGGAACTGAAAATGGTTGTTCACCCGAAACTTAGTTTTAAAGCATTGGTTGATACAGGAGCAGATCTTTGCTTAATTCGTAGAAAGATTTTCTTGAAATTGGGAAACAGTGTCTTAACAGGTCTTTCAAAATGCTTAACAGGAATTGGAGAGGTTCAAGTTATTACATTGGGCAGTTTTAGAACCTCGGTACACCAATGCCATCAATCATTGGTATGGAAATCGAGTTTCATGTTATTGCCGATGAGGACATGATGTTTGACGCAATTTTGGGTAGGACAATTTTGGAGAATGTTAACCTGACAATGTCCATGAACGGAACAGAGTTTGTTCGCAAAGTTGTTGAAGTTCCTGCGGTCGACAGAAATAAACACAATCGCCAGAAGGAACAGGAATCTTGCTCGGAGCTGCGAAATGAGTTCAAAGAATTGTGTATGTTTATTTCAGAGCAGGAGGAAGTCAGGTGAGATGTTACTCTAAACCATTTGAGTCATAGTCAGGCATGCAAATCAAAGAGCTTAATAGAGGAATATCAACAAAAGAGAAATGTAGACTGTCCCGTAGAAATGAAAATTGTGTTGACAGATGAATTACCAGTTTTCCAGCATCCGCGGCGTTTGGCATATTGTGACCAGAACATAGTAGACGAACCAATTAAAGAGTGGTTGGCAGAAAAGATCATTAAGACGAGTATATCAGAGTATGCTTCTCCTATAGTGTTGATGTCAAAGAAAAACGGAAAGAAACGTTTATGCTGTGATTACCGCAAGTTAAATGAAAAGATAGTACGCGATAATGATAATGATAATGATTTACATGGACGATAACATCATTCCAAGTATTATTGTCGAAAAAGGTATAGAAAAGCTGAAAAGAGTCCTTGAAGTTGCAGCAAGAAATGGGTTACGAATTAATTGGAGCAAGTGTCAGATTTTGCAGAGAAAGGTAGATTTCTTAGGGTACATTATCGAGAACAGAGGATATGGGGACTATGTGAATCAGTTTTTAATTAAAGTTGCGAAAAGAGCCTCTGATCGGAAAAGAAAGAAAGGAAAAGTTGCTAAGTGCATTCCATACGGATCGCTATCCTATGGTAGGTTTGAAGTTGAGGGAGATAAAAATAGAGAAGGGCCGAGCCGAATATCAATTGTGGCAGATAATGTGAAGGAGTTCGGGGCAAATCCTAGGTCAGGAGGGCTGAATGTAGGAATGATAAAAGACGGAACAAAAGGGAACTCGAAGTGGTCACCGTTACTGAGAGACGGGACACTGAGAGAGAACACAGAGAGAATGCGAGTGAGTTTGCGAGCATTCGGTGCCGAGATCTCGTTGGAAACGCACGCGCATAAAGTACGCAAACAATTCGTCAAAATTGTCTAATCGTAAAGTTAAAGTGAATATGTACTATTTAGTAAAACCCAACAATAATATTAATAAACTCTAATTATAATAATAAACGTGGGATAAACAACCATATCCTACATACATATATTTATGATTGACCAATTTCATTAGTTAACAAAGCTAGCTTTTTAATTGTATATATAGGCTTGAGTAAACAACTCTAGTATAAATGTATACTATAAACATATAAAGGTAATCTGTAAAAATATTTTACTTGTATATTTAAATTGTAAAAAATAATTTTTTGTTATGGTGGATAAAGAAAACAAGAACGAGTCTCATAAGGTTTGTTAAAATGTTGTTATTATGTTGATGTTGTTTTTAGTAACATACCAATTAAAGTCTGATACTAGACACGAATTTTTTTTTTAAGTTTCTAAGCAAATCATTTCGACTAAAGTTAGAAAAATGGACCAAGCTTATGGCTTCTAACGAATATAAGGTAAGCGCTTATTATGTAAGACACAATTCCTCTTATATCTTACTGATTATATTGGGTAAAATAATTAACATTCAAATCTGCAATTATGTTTGAAATTCTTTTGTTAATCTGGCCGATTAGATGACATGATACTTTGATACCTCAACTTTAATTAGCTCCTTAGCCAATGACATGTCTATGTGAAGAGCAGGTCAGAGGTTCAGGGACCAGATCTTAGCTAGCATCAGTCTTATTCAGACCAATGTAATGCCATTTACAGTCAGCACCCTCGTGCAGTGTTCGGTTGAGGAAATTTTGCCAAATTCAAAGTTTGGTAACTGTAACTATTAAATGGCGGAAGATATGAGCATTTATCGGTTTTTAGGGGCGGGAGTTGGCGTGGGACGAAGTTCCTGGAGGCGGCGTTTATGGACGTGGTCCAAAAAAACTGATAAACCAATCCTTGGAGAAGGTTACCAGCAAATTATTTTCAAAGTTTGTTTACTCTCTCATTGAAATTGTGGAAGATATACGGAGTTATCGATTTACACTTTCCGAACTCGGCATTGTCGATTATGGGCGCAGGTGTGGGCGTGGCCACTCAAATTTGTTATCGGTTCTTAAAGACGACTAGCAGTAATATACCTACCAAACTTGACGTTCCCTCCTCAAAAACTACGTAATATATATCCATTTACAAATTTTATGGGCGGGGGCTGTGGTCGCTGGAGGTGGGCGTGGTACATGCCCATCTTTAAAGGACATCGCCAACAACCTATATTGGTGACTGTATCTATAAAATTGTGAGAGAAGCTTTATCGATTTGCGAAAATCGAATTTACCGATTTTCAAGCTCCCTAGTGGACGTAGACACTTTAACTTTTGAGCGTACTTTCCGGTATATTTTCCAAGTTTCAAGTCTCTATCTCTCAGAGTGTCGGAAAAGCGCGCATTCATACTGACGGACAGACGGACAGACAGCATAACGGATATTGCACAAGCTCAATATACTATATACTTTCGGTATCGTAGTATAATAATGATATGCGTTCACTGCTCGACACGTGAACCATGCAACATTTTCGACGCGTCGCAGCCTGGGCTCTGCTGCCACCCAATCTTTGAGAATAAGCCTGATGCACTTATTTGTCGATTTGACGCTTCTATGTATTGTCTTTGTAGTGATATAAGCTAATAACCTTCCCTAGAAGTTTGACAACTATAAATATGAAATTATGGTAGATACGGAAATTCGACATTTTGGTATCCGGAGAGGGAGGGGCCATAAAACATGTTACATAAGGTTTCTAGAAATCTTTCTTCCAATTTTCCAATTTTGGTAATGGTAGCTATCAAATTGAGGGAGATATATTCCTATGCACATTTTGTAGGCGGGAGTTGGTGTTGCAAAAAAAAAATAGATACAGATTTTTTATTTTTTGTTGGTGGAAGTCGTGGTCTCAAATATGTTTGAGGGATGTAACTCACAACCTTTAAAATTTTATGACTTTGGCTTTAAAATTGTGTGAGATATATGGTCTTACCGATGCACACTAACAAGTGAGTTGGCTTACAGAGCCGCAAGGGCCGTGGCCATCAAATTTAATATAGAATTCTAATAATTATTGGTCTATTAGGCAAATTACCACTACAATTCTTTTAAAAGTAGGTGACTATCTTAGAAATTGTGGAAGATATGTGCATTTCAGATTTCTAAGGATAAGGTTTCTGGGACGGGCTTGTGTGGTGGCAGTCTGAAAATATCCGCCAGGTGTGGAGCTTATGCGTGATCTTTAGATTTATTTATATGGTCCTACAGGCTCGTAGGTTGCATGGCTTTATCATTAAGTGTCACACTATGAAAGATAACACAAACCAATTAATAAGTAACTTATACACAAAACAAGAGTGAACGTTACAGTCATACGTATCCGACAGCGAAATACAAAGATACCATAATGTATGAATTGTCTTTGGTTTTTTGGTAACCTGTGAGCCTTTAAAAATATTTGCACTTTGCAATTTCACTTCCATAAGTACGTGTTTGCCTGTACATATCTGCGTGGAAAATTTCTGACCATAATCCCTTCTAAAGGTAAAAAGGCTCAATAATTGTATTTTAGCCAAATGAGCATTTTCAAATGTGGTTAAAGCAGATGCTGCTTTTGTTACTGTGATTACTATATTTATAATATATAATCGATAAAATCGATTTTCGCAAATCTATAAAATCGATTTTCGCAAATTCACAAATCCATAACCATAGCCACATATTTCCCACAATTTTATAGATACAGTCACAAATTTTGGTTGGAAGGTTATTAACGATGTCATTCAAAGATCGGCATATGCCACGCCCACCTCTGACCCCCACAGTCCCCCCGCCACAAAAAGTTTAAATTGGCTATATTGTCCGCAGTTTTAGAGTTGGGAACGTCAAAATTGGTAGGTTGATTACCGATAACAAATTTGTGTTACCACGCATGGCATCCTCGTAAATTGACACAAAGGTCGGTTGAGAAGATTAAAGAGGTTTTTCCTAAATGATCTCTTTCCGAGGATGGAAAAAAATTCACAACAGCTTTTAAGCAATCACTCTCGGTAACACTAAGACAGATTATTATTAGACGATTGATGACTGCACTCTATTTCGCTCACTACCGTCGTATTAAATATATTAAGACCGAATGATTTCCGATAATCCATTCCACAGATAATGTCTTGTTTGATTGAAGGTACAATCATAAATTCAACTTTTTTCTGTTGTAAGTTATACTCTAGCGGCACAAGAAGAGTACCTAATACCTTTTGACGTTGGCTATCTGCAGTGCGAACATTGCCATTTAAGCTTTTAAGCTTTATGTCTGTTGCAAGCAATCGTGCGGCCAATTGTCCTCCGATCACGCTTTTATTAGCACCACTATCCAGCAAAGCTAAATTGCTTTGACCAAATAACATTAGATTTATATATGGACGCGCATCATTACAGTTGCGGATTGAAAAGATAACTGTAATATTCTTTAACGATAGCTTGTTTCTCCAGAAATCGTTCATTCGAACTGAAGAATGAGTTTTGGAAATCGAGTTTACTTGGATTCAGGATGGCATTTTGGACATAAGGGCTTGAGTGTGTCAAGACGGCCACAATCATAGCAAAATACGCGTCTGTTTTTTATACAATCTTGATATCGGTGACCTATCTCATCACAATTCCAACATTTTATTCTATTAACTGATCGTATTGCATTTATCTCAGTTGTTTCTACAGAATCTGTATGCGATATATCTATCGATTCTTTCTCATGCATGACTTCATTGAGAAAACGCCTGGCACAAGTTTTGAAGACATACATAAATAGAATTGTTCGTGCTTGTGACATTCAGTTCTAAGAGTTGCTACATTTGGTGTGGCTACATGAAGTAGTTCTAACCTCAATTCTGGCCTAAAGTTTCTTTTAATATTAGCCACAAACTCCGTATCTGTCAGTGCATCAGCTATACGCAGAATAGCATCTAAAAATTGATTAAAACTTTCTCCATTTCGCTGTTTACGAGATCTTAAGCAATTGGACCGAGTATTAGTTCTTCGAAACCGCCAGTAGACTGTAATGCGAGTCCACAAAACAATATATTTGCAAATTGATAAAGCAAATTCCAATTTCTATTCAGGCCTTGGTCGGTCAAGCGATTGATCCGGTAAATAAATTCCTCCACAGAAATTTCATTGCAGGATCCAGCGAATTTTATGTGACAATTCAGCATATTACTTGTTGGGTCGATCAATGGAATCATTGCTTAGATTATTTAAATCTGCTCGAATCCCTTGATACCTATTATTATTATTATTTTAATTAATCGAATTTTTTGGTTTAACTTCTGATTCATTTCTTGCTTCTCGATGATTGTTTTAGAGATTTAGGTTTAATGTAGCTAAACTGATCTCGTCAGTAACTGCTTCAACCATACTTGCTCGAAATGTATCTAACGAGTTTGAAATATGTTGCTGAATGCGAATAACAAACTCTTCTGACATCAACATTAGTATTGGGCCTGTTAGCCTGTCCTCCAGAGATATTTCTGTGGATATTGGATCTGGTATTGGGTCTATTCCTAGGAATAGCACCAGTTTAATGGGCCCCACGATTTGTTCGAGGAACTTGGAAGGTCTGTTCCGATGACTGACTTTTTACATCAACTAACTGTGAGAGTGTACATGGCTGTCTACACGAAGGACATGTTTCATTAGTACGTAGCCAGGTTACCAAACAAGCTTGATGGAATTTATGTTTACAAGGGGTCTCCGCAATTTGGAAATAATAATCGAAACTGGGTCTCTACAAATGTTAGACAGCACTATATAAGTATTTATACTAGCTGCTATGTCTTCGTTACTTTGATGAACTGCCATTTTAATAAATTGTATATGTTAACTATAACCGATTGGCGATAAGCGATAAATGAACGACACGATAAAATATCATGAGTAATTTTGGGACTTATCCGTTTATAAAATGGTTGCATCTTTAAAATTTTAAATATATCAATCGTCACTTCCTTCAACCATTAACTGTTTCTACTTTAATTTGAAGAATTGTTTCCGGAAAAGAGGGACGTGGCGAAATATTCCACCAAGAACAGTCTCATTCTCTTTTAAGAATAACTATGAAATTAATTTTAAAATATTAAAAAAATCCAAAAGGGAAAGATAAATCAAATTCATTTATGTTTTAGCTAATATATGTTAAATTAAGCCTTTTTATTTCGTATATTACTATTAATTACTGGTCAGAATCCGCAAAAACTGACAGACTACCCGCAATTCCTAGTAATCAATTATACGCACAGAACTATATAAAAAATTGGATGGTGGTTTTGTGGGGATTTGAACGAGGCTTTTCGTAATTCGGATTTGTTATGGCTGTTAGAGTTACAATTGCCGTACATCATTCGTAACAGTACGTTATCTCGGGTGTCCAACGTTGGGCGCCATTTAATTATGTAACGAACACGTTATAGTGTGCAGCAAACTGGAGGCATACTCGGGCTACGGGGTCGACTGTGCTCAGGGAAAGTAGGGTTAGTGCGTTGCTACCTAGTAAGCTCCCGTGTCACATAACTAAAAATTTTTTTTTTTTTTTTTAAGAGTTTTACTTAATTACTATTTTTTTTTTAAATTTCATATTGGCAGTGTAACTTAATACTACAAATTTAACTCTCTTTTAATTTCAATGAGAACAGTGTGCAACGAAGGCATTTTACTATATATTTAATTTTAAATCTCAAACATAAGGGCGTTTAGTGGAACAAAACTTTAATAAATGAAATGGCATGTGCCCTAGCTATTTTAATTGAGTTAACTAAATTATACAGGTATTTAAATTTTTCATGATGTGGGACAATTGTTATATAGTCATTACTGGTTTGATTTTGGTTATTTTAACTTACAGTTTTTGCGTACGGTTATGCCGTTCTTACAGCACCAAGACAGCGGTTTATGTAGTACATCGTAGTCGACAGGTCTTCTTCAAATCGGATTCGACAATATAACAGCAGATATTACATATACATACCATACCAAATTGAGTTAGCTCTGTATAAAATTAAATATTAATTCTTACAAATTAATTCTAAGAGAATTTAGCTAAAGATTTAACAATGGTTGTGTATAGTTTAATTCAATTTAATACAAGTTTTCGGATCGGTGCGGTATCTGGTCATTCATGATGTTTCGGTCAGTCCCGCTCTTGCACGAGTAGGCGCACTCCATGCGATTAAGAGTTTGGAGTTTGCGTCCTACATTCTTCTGTCTTGTTCGGTACTTAGGGGCTGATCCGCATTTGAAGAGGCTTTAGCTCAACGTGCGCTCTATAGATAAGGCGTCAAGGGTTTCGAAAATTATTCCTTCTGTATTGTGAGGAGCCATGGTATATTCGCCCCTCACAGCAACTGTCGATCAGGCGGAAATCCGGCCCCGATGCAGTTGCGGCGAATTCGCTCTCTTTCGTCCTCTCCCTTTCTAGCGCAGGTAGTCAGCCATTTGACCGTGTCTGACACACATATCCATGAGGATATGTACCGTTGGTGTGGGAGCAGTACTGCGGGTGCAATACTGCCATCTACACTCACACCAGCGGCAGACAATGGTTGGCGCCAGCAAATGGCAGTGGAAAATTACCAAAAGATCACGCCACCGAAGAGATCACGCCACCTCGGTACAGTCCCGACAAAAGGTCACTGGCTGACCTATATAAGGAGCGTCGCAGCACGGCGCGAGGCATTGCATTGCGACAGTCAGTGAAGCTACAGAGTGAAGCTATAGTCAGTGAAGCTAAGCGATAAGCAAAAGGAGTGCAGCACAAGCCAACTACAGAAAGTGAACAAGTGAAACCCAAAACCACACAACAGCAAAGTGAAAGTGAAGCATCGGCAGTTGAGTGAAACACCGCATCACTCAATCCATACAGATCGCACAGGACACTGAGGTCCTGACATTGGTGAAGAAACAAGATCCTTGCCACGCGAGAATTTTAGTCCCGGCGGAGCCGGACAGATTCAAGCGAACAGGTGATTGTGACCGAGCCAACGTAAGGCCGAAGTGCCACTGCGAGCGCCGAGGAGCTTCGCTGAGTAAATTGTAAAATAAGTGCAATAAATAAATAAACGCAATAATTATCAGAAATAAATAATCCTTAACGGCTGCACTACTTCAAGTACAGGGAAGGACACTGGTTTGATTGCTTGCCAACGCAACATTATAGCTTGCTGTTACAGTCACGTCTTAAGAAACGTTACCAGTACGAATTAATCTTATTTTCTAATAATAGTATTATGCATATGTGTACACCACTACATCTTCCTTCCAAGTTTGGTAATTGTAGCTATTAAGTTGAGGGAGATATATTCCTGTGGAAATTTTGAAGGCGGGAGTGGGCGTTCCAAAAGAAATAACTGCAGGTTTTTTATTTTTTGGAGATGAAAGTGTGCGTAATCCAAAATATTTTTGAAGGAGGTAACTCGCAATATACCTTTTAAATTTTATGACTTTTGTTTTCAAATTGTGTGAGATATGTGGTCTTATCGATATACACTAACGAATGAGTTGGCTTAAAAAGCCGCAGGGCCATCAAATTTAATATAGAATTCTAATTATTATTGTTCTATTAGGTGAATTTCCACTGCAATACTTTCAAAAGTAGGTGTCTAGCTTAAAAATTGTGGAAAATTTGTTCATTACAGATTTCTAAGGACAAGGTTTCTGGGGCCGGCGTGTATGGGAGCAGTCTGAAAATATCCGCCAGGTGTGGAGCTTATGCATGATATTTATATATATAGTGACATATTCAGATCACGCAGATCCCTCATGTCCACACTCACACCACACAGCTACCAAAAGGGACCCCTACATAGATGGCAGGTCAAAATATCATACAGCATGTAAAACCCGCAGATGCACTTTCTAATAATATGATAAGCATAAAAAAAGAATGAAACCCCCAAAATGAGACCCCTCTGAGATTATAAGCAAGTGCGAGGTTTCCTTATAAATTAACCACTAGCATAAGTTAGAGTTACATTTTGTACACCGAACCGAGAAGACGTGTTTTTCAAAATCAAGAATTGTATTTTTTTTAATAAAAAAGCGTTGTCGGACTCTCAATTGGCGCAGCTGGTAGGATAACAAATAAACGTGAAACGTCGTAGTCCTTTCTGGAGAATACGCTAGTGTTTCGCGAACAAAACTGTTATCCGCATAAGGACCCTGTGATCCGTGAAAATCTTTTTTTTTTAAAAAGTGAACTCAAATACGCGAGGCAGACGACGAGGATTTTTTTGTGTACAATAAAAAAAAAAACAAAATGAATCCGGAATGATTAAGTCAGGCACTTGGGCAAATCTGCCAAGTACCAAACTTCGGTGGAGAAACTGACGAATTGGGAGCCTTTATAGGAAGGATAGATTTTATAAAGGAACTCTTTCCAAGCGTTGACCCAAGGCAGACGTTGATAATATACAGCGCAATCCAGATGCAACTACATGGAGAGGCAATCAGGACATCTTTAAGGCATTTACCAGGAGATTGGGAAGCATTACGGAGCATACTAATTTCAACCTATAAAACACAAACACCTTTTAAGGAGAGTTTACAACACCTATTTTGGAGGAATCATTCGTAAGTTTCTCGAAGAACTCGAGCAAAAATCCTTCATAATTTTAAATTAGTTAGCAATAGAAAATAATGCACAAAACAAAACATTATATTCAAACGCATTATACAATACTGTTAGAGATGTAATTCATAAGAGACTACCAGACAGGTTATACATGCAGTTAGCCAGATATGATATATAAACAACCGATAAATTAAAAGCAGTAGCCCAAGAATTAGGTTTATACGAAGACCGCATAGTAGAAAAAACAAAACCTGCAAAAAACTCACATTACAATAAAGGTAATAACAAATATTATCCAAAAAATCAACAAAATTATAATACGAATTATAAAAAATCAAAATTCACAAAATGGACCAATGGTTAATGAACAATTGTATAACGAATATCAACAAAAATTAAATCAAGGCAGAATGCAAAACCTAATCAATTATCAATCAGATTGTTATAATACCAGACCACCTAACCAACCCACAAAAAGACAACGACCTAGTAATAGTGGACAATCAAAAATGAAGTGGACAGAAAATTTTCATCTAACAGCCTCGGAAACAAACACAGTAAAAATAATTATGAATACCCAACAAATGCGATGCTTAATAGATACAGGGTCATCAGTAAATATAATGAATACAAATTTCTTTAATTACAAAAATTCTAAAGAGAATATTACTTGCCAAACCATAAGTGGAGAAGTAAAATTAAATACCAGCATATCATTAGCCCCTAGCACACTTTGTCCGACAGATCAAAAATTTTACATACATAATTTTTCAAAAAAATTTTGACATCCTCCGAACGTTCCTTAAGGATTGTAGAAGCGAGATCAATTACAATTCAATTTGGTTTTAAAAATAACAACGCAAATAAGGAAGAAGAATATAAAGATCCACCACTAATAAAAAATATACATACAGCATACGCATTAGAAAACGAATTAGTAGAACGCAATCAATTTAGATTAGAACACCTAAATAAAGAAGAACAAGTAAGAACGCTGTAGTCGAGTGAGCTCGACTACCATATACCCTGAACCAAGCTTTAAATGCATTATAGGTTTATCGTTTTTGGGGGCTGGAGTGGGCGTGGCCCGAACTTAGTAATATACCTTCTAAGTTTGGTAACTGTAGCTCTTGAATTGCGCGAGATACAGGCATTTATCGTGTTTTGTGGGCGGGAGTGGGCGTGGCCCAAAATATTTTGGAGTTCGATCTTAGTAATATACCTTCTAAGTTTGGTAACTGTAGCTCTTAAATTGCGGGAGATACAGGCATTTATCGTTTTTTGTGGGCGGGAGTGGGCGTGGTCCAAAATTTTTTTTCCACATTTATGAAGGGTGTTACTAGCAATATACCTTTAAAATTTGGTGACTTAAGTTTTCAAATTGCGTGAGATATATGGGTTTATCGATTTACACCAACAGGTGTATCGGTTTAGGTAGGTGGAGTGGGCGTGGCCATCCAATTTTTTTATCGATCTTTGGGGGAGTTACCCGTAACATACATGCAAAATTTTGCGACTCTAGCTTGCAAATTACGGCAGATATGCGCATTTTAAATTTCTAGGGACGAAGTTCCTGGGGGCGGCAGATGTGGGCGTGGTCAAAAAATTGGTATGCCAATCTTTTGAGAAGGTTACCAGCAAATTACCTTCCAAGTTTGGTTACTCTATCTTTAAAATGTTCGGAGATATACGGAGTTATCGATTTACAATCGGAATTGTCAATTATAGGCGCAGGTGTGGGCGTGGCACCACGAATTTGTTATCGGTTCTTAAAGGCGACTACCAGTAATATACCTACCAAATTTGACGTTCCCTACCTAAAAATTGCGGAAGATATAGCCATTTGAAAAATTTAGGGGCGGGGGTGATGGGGGCGTCGGAGGTGGGCGTGGCACATGCCGATCTTTCAAGGACCTCGCCAACAACCTACAAACCAAAATTGGTGACTGTATCCATTAAATTGTAAGAGATATGGGGATTTATCGTTTTGCTTAAATCGATTTTCGCGGTTTTCTAGCTCCCTAGTGGACGTAGGTCCAAACCCAAGACACTTTAACTTTTGAGGGTACTTTCCAGTATACGTTCCAAGTTTCAAGTCTCTATCTCTAAGGGTGTCGGAGGAACGCGCGTTCATACAGACGGACAGACAGACAGACGGACGGACATCATGACGGACATTGCACAAAACCAATATACTATTATACCTTTTTGGTATAATAGTATAAAAAAATAAAACGAATCTCTAAAAATATTTTAATTGTTTATTTAAATTGATAAAAATCATTTGCTGTTCTGGTTGATGAAGAAGACAATGATGTGTCTTATAAGATATGTAAAAATATTGTTTT
>JAWNLS010000233.1:0-14115 GCA_035042185.1 Drosophila kambysellisi
AGCAACGCCTGCAGCAGCAACATCAACGGCAACAGCAAGAACGGCAACAACAAACACGAGATCAACAACAACACCAGCAGCAACAGCGTCAGCAAGATCAGCAGCTCCAACAGCAGCAATTTCAGCAAGTGCAACAGCCTCAATTGTACCATGAGTATTCCCAGCTCCAGTTTGACAGTCTTATGTCAAAATTCGCCTTTTGCACGCTGCACTTGCAAACAAATGAGCCAAATTGGGATGCGCATTGGCGTGTGGAACGCCAATGGTCTTACAAATAATGCCAACGAGTTGGAGTTATTTATTCATCGCCATCATATAGATGTTATGTTGGTCTGCGAGACTCATTACTGCTCCAGATCACACTACAGGCTACCAGGCTACGACATCCACCCAGCCAATCACCCTTCTGATCGCATGCGTGGCGGAGCAGCAGTGATCATAAAATCTTCACTACAACATTGTGTGCTGCCATCATTAAGTTGGCTCCGCGCACAATGCGCTGTCGTTAAAGTCTCTAGTGATCAAGGCGAAGTAGTCCTAGCGGCTGTCTATTGTCCACCACGTTTTGTGTGGGAAATAGAAGACTATAAATGTCTCTTCGAAGAGCTTGGCCCCAAGTTCCTGATTGCTGGAGACTGGAATGCTCAACACCATCTCTGGGGTGCTGCGTTGGATAATCGCCGTGGGATTGCGCTTGCGGATTGCGTGAGAGACTCCAACCTCCAAGTACTTGCCACAGGAGGTGCGACGCACTACTCGTACGGCAATCATAGGCCGACAGCAATCGACTTTGCTGTGTACGCTGGGATCCGGTCTGACTGTCTTGGTATATCCGAGCGAAATGAGCTTAACTCCGATCACATCCCTTTGATTGTTGAGTGGAGAGTGGCTGCTACTCTATATGCTCCCAAGACACGTCTTCTGCCGCGCAAGGCAAACATCACCCGATTCCGGCAGAGGTTGGAGCAGCTTGTGAACTTGAACATGGAGCTGAGTTCACCGGCTGATATTGACGATGCAGCGGAGTTATTCCTGCGTAATATTAACGTGGCGGCGGAATATTCCATGCTTGGCCAACCACCTTGTTCGCCGCCCAGTCCAGCTCAGCCACTTTTAAAACCTGAGATTCTGGATCTGGTAAGGCACAAGAGAGCACTGCGTCGCCAATATATGCGCTCACGTAACCCGTTGGATCTGAGGGATTTTAGGCGGGCTGCGCACGAGCTGCAAAAGCTGCTGTTTGACACTAAGAGCAAATATTTCCAGGATATGCTCCGCAATGCCGATCCCAATAAGAATCATGGATTCAATTTGTGGAAGGCAACGCGTTGTGTCAAGCGGCAGCCACTTAGGCGGATCCCCATTATGCGACCGGACAATACTTGGTGTCGATCGGATGCAGAAATTGCATCGGCGTTTGCGGATGAGCTGCAAGATCGTTTCACGCCATTTGCACTTGCATCGCCCAGCCAGGTTCAGGATACTGAGGCATTTTTAAATGCAGATCTCGACCCTGTACAACCGATCACACCTATCGCCCCTAATGAGGTCCGCTTGCAGATTCGCAGGCTCAAGTCCACTAAGGCCCCTGGCTATGATGGCGTCGACGGCAGAGTTGCTAAGGCCCTCCCAGAGAAGGGAGTGTTGTTCTTGGTGCTGCTTTTTAACTCCATGGTTCGCATCCACCACTTCCCCACCCCGTGGAAGTGTGCTGTAATTACGATGATTCCGAAACCTGGCAAGCCGGATAATCTTGTCTCGTCATATCGACCGATAAGCTTGCTGTCCACTTTCTCCAAGATATTTGAAAAAATATTTCTTGGAAGATTGTCGGCAGTAAGTGGCTTCCAGAGGGCCATTCCTGATCATCAATTTGGCTTCAGGCATCACCATGGTACACCAGAACAAGTTCATCGAGTAGTACAACATGTTCTCGAGGCCTTGGAAAATAAGCAGTACAGCTCTGCCGTCTTTCTGGATATCCAGCAAGCGTTTGATCGCGTATGGCATGATGGCCTGCTTTTTAAGCTTAAGTCCCTGCTACCATCGGCGCAGTATCTACTACTCAGGTCTTACCTGCTTGGCCGTTCTTTTATGGTAGAAGTAAGGGGCGTGCGATCAAACATCCGCCGCATTGGTGCGGGTGTACCGCAGGGTAGTGTCCTTGGACCTGCCTTGTACACATTGTACACCGCGGACTTGCCGATTCCAGTAGCCAGACACACGCTGCTTGCCACATACGCAGATGACACAGTGTTCCTTGCTAACTCCACCTCTGCTTCGAGAGCAGCTGCGCTTACGCAAAGATTCCTGGATGGCTTTAGTACTTGGGCCAACCGATGGAACATCTGCGTCAATGGGAGCAAATCACAGCACTGCACATTTGCGCTCAGGAATGGTAACTGTCCAAATATACGACTCAACAACATGGTCATACCTCAGGAGAACCATGTTCGCTACCTGGGTATGTATCTGGACAGGAAACTTACCTGGCGCAAACACATCCAGATCACGGCAGCAGCGTGTAGATCCAAAAGAGCAAAACTCAACTGGTTGCTAAAGCCATCAAGCAAACTCAGCTTGAGCAACAAGCTGCTGGTTTACAGGAGCATTATCGAGCCCACATGGACATATGGGATTCAATTTTGGGGCACAGCTGCTAAGTCTTGGATTTACCAAATTCAAGTCTTGCAGAACAAGGTGCTCAGAGACATCTCTGGTGCCCCTCCATATGTCAGCAACAGGACGCTGCACAACGACTTCGGACTACCGACAGTCAAAACGCAGATAAACCGACATACGAGTCGGTATAACGACCGGTTGCATAACCATGTGAACCCGTTGGCCATCACACTTGGGAACAACACCACTCGCAGGAGGCTGAAGCGCCTTCACACCAGCGACCTCTGGACTGTTGGCCGTTAGATAAATGTCTTATATAATGTTATGATTATTAGTTAAAAACATTTCTATGTGTATGTTATAGATTCTAAATCCATTGTTCACTTATACTGTTTCAAATCAATGTTTTATAGCCTTTAAGTAGGTTGATTAATGTTTAAATATAATTGCCACATAAAAAAAAAAAAAAAAAAAAAAAAAAAAAAAAAAAAGAAATGAGATCAATATGAGAATATATTTTCGACTATAACTTTGGTGTTTCTTATCCGATGTTAATGAAATTTCGGCAATTGATCAATAATATGTATATGCATATTATGTATAAATTAGAAGCCTCTGCCTCTTAAATTGTGGAATTTATTGGTATCGAAAATCTAAATGTATTGATAATTCAGAAACTGAGGCAGTTATCGATAAAATAATGCAAACTTGATCTGCGCCTGGTACTCTAGAACTTACATTCCAAATTTGAAGTATCTAGCTCTTATAGTCTCTGAGATCCGCGTGTTCATACAGACGGACGGACGGACGGACGGACGGACGGACAGACGGACGGACGGACAGACGGACAGGGCTCCATCGACTCGGCTGTTGATCCTGATTAAGAATATATATACTTTATGGGGTCGGAGATGCTTCCTTCTGCCTGTTACATACATTTGCACAAAACCATTATACCCTTTTTACCCATTTTTAATGGGTTAAGGGTATAATTACTTACAATTAATTTGGGCTATGCCTTAATACTTATTACTTAGACACTCCAATGATTTTATACCTCTGCAGACCATGCATTATTGTATACAAATATAATAAAGAGCAATAATGCCAGACCGGTATTAATTGGGAGACATTTAAATATACAAATAAAAAAGAGGCACGGACAGGCAGACGATAAAATAATTAACATTCAAATCTGCAATTATGTTTGAAATTCCTATTTTAATCTGGCCGATTATTATTATTATTAGGTTGGGGGTGTGTGCACTGCTTCCTTATAGGTCTATCGTGCCCCCTTCTGGGCTTAAAGCTGCTCCATCAACCAAAGCTCTTGCACGAATGGTAGAATTTGTATTGGGTTGAGGGCTACTATGTCATTGCTCATCATGACATGCATCCCTAGGATGTTGCTTCTCTTCCTTGCTAAGGCGACACACTCTGCTAGAATGTGCATTGAGGAATCCTCCTTGCCTTCACAGAAACTGCAGAGTCCGCTACTACTTATACCCAGCTTGGCTAGGTGACTTCTTAGTCTACAGAGTTCCGTCAGTAGACCGGTGAGTATTCTAAAATTGTTTTTGCTCATGGCTATAATCTGCTTAAATCGCTTCTGATAATAGCCACCCAGAAGACATTTGGCTTGTCGGAGTCCTCTGTCTTGTCTTCGTTTCTAAGCTCCTGCCGTATCGTGTGCCTTCCGATGACACAATACGGTTCAGGTCCCACTAGTGGTCTCTCCGCCCCCAATCTTGCTTGCCTGTCGGCCAGTTCGTTCCCTACTATGTCCATGTGGCCCGCGACCCATCTTAGGGTGAGCCTATTGGTTGCCCCGAGTCGGTCAAGTCTGGATCGTGCTTCAAGGACCACTTTAGAAGTGATTTGCGTCCCACTAACAGCGTTTACGCTGTCGGATAGGATGTATATGTCCGTATTCCGATAATTGCGCACCAGGTTAAGATCCGCACACCTTCCTATCGCACACACTTCAGCTTGGAATATGCTGGTTTGCGTTTCTAGGGATTCATGGTAAGATATCCGAGGGCCCACCACTCCTAGGCCTGTACCCTGGTTGGTGAGTGATCCGTCGGTGTATCATTTTATGGTGTGCGGTTTCATAGGATGGATGTCATCCAGTTACGTCCATTCCTTTTTGCTACTCATATAAACTTTGAAATTACGCTCGAATATGTATTCGGCTGCCATTTATCCTATTGTACCACTAGAAGTTATGAACTCAGTATCTTGGCTTTGTGCAATGTCCGTCATCCTGAAATGTCCGTCGGGCCATCTTGTTTGGCTGGAGTGATGTTAGCATAGGCCTCCAACTCCATTGCTGTTGACATCGCATTAAACCGTGTGATGCTTACCCCATGCTTTGCGAGCCTATACTTGTGTGCACGGAGATAGGTGTCTATCTCCATTAGGGCTTCCGATACCGTTGTTTTGTACATGGGTGCGCAAAGTTTAGCTTACTGTCAAATGTGACCCCTAGGTACTTAACTTCCCTACTGGTTTCTAATAGGCATCCTGAGAGCCGTATTTGTTTCATCCTCTGCAGCTTATACCGTCTAGTAAAGGGGACTATGACTGTTTTTGTAGGGTTTAGGTTGAGTCCAACCTCCATACACCAGTCACTCGTTATTTTTAACCCTGTCTGGACTATACCGCAGAGTGTCTCCTCGAATTTGCCTCTCGCTATTATGACAATATCATCGGCATAGCCTTGACATTGGATAACTCTGGTGGCAAGTCTGTTGAGCAGTTCGTCTACTAACAGACTCCAGAGTAGCGGAGACAGTACACCCCCTTGGGGCAGCCTTTGGTGGTTTAGACTGCTACCTTACTATCATGCGTTGATGCGGTGGCTTGTCTGGACCCCAGTGGTGCCAGTACCCACCTACTGGTAGTGGAGTCCAGGCCCCATCTTGCAAGGGTGGCCTTAATCGCATCGTGTGACGTGTTGTCAAAGGCTCCTTCTTTGTCCAAGAAGGCGCACAGTTCTATCTCCTTATTTTCAACTGTTGAGTTTAACATGCTCTTCAGCTGATAAAGTGCCGTGTCCGTAGACCTGCCCGCTCTATAAGCATGATGCGTTGTGTGCAGCGGACTCTGCATCAGCAGAGTGCTTCTAATATTGTAGTCCACCAGCTTTTTCAATGTTTTCAGTAAAAACGATGTCAAGCTGATGGGTCTGAAGGACTTTGGGTTGTTGATGTCTTTCTTCCCAGCCTTGGAGATGAAGACCACCCTAGGACTTCTCCAAGCGCTCGGTATAAAACCGAGGGAAAGGCTACCCTGCAGTATCTTCTTAATGCGGGAGAGCAGTAAGTCCTTACCGATCTGTAAGAATACTGGCGATATTCCGTCTAAGCCTGGAGATTTGTAGGGCTGGAAAGAGCCAATTGCCCATTTCAATCTCTCGGATGTGACTGTCAGCTTGGCACATGCCCAGTCATCAGTCGACGGTCTATATCTGCTCCCTCTCACGATATCTTCTTCCCGATAGGGTTTGCTATCTGGGAAGTGCGTTTCGAAGAGGAGCTCTAGTCTTAGCATATTTCTGCTTGTAAAGGAGTTGTCTCTACGTTTCAATGCTAGGTTAGCATCAGGCGAACACTTTGACATTGCTCTGTGGATCCTACCGCTTTCGCTTGTACTAACTATGCTCTCGCAGAAGTTTCTATAGTTCTGCCATTTGGCCTTCCTAATCTCCTTGTTATAGGTCAGACTTTCACGGTACCTCTCCCATTCTCCGTCTCTCTTTGCTTTGTTAATAAGGCGACGTGTGGTTAAATGTATCCTTTCCAGGCTCTCGTTCCACCAGGGAGCATCTTTGACCATGCGCTTTTTCCCTAACAGGCTCCATCTCCTGCGAAGTATGGTGGTGGTGGCCTGAACCACTATCGGAACACAGTCTCTAGTTAAGAATTCTGAAAGGACAGTGAAATTAGTGCTTTTCTATGATACATGCTCTGGGGGCTAGATTTCTCTGGTCCCAGATTAACTTCCATTCGGATGTATAAAGGCCTTTAATGCCGTTATACACCCATGGCTCCTGCACCAGGGCTAGCCCAAGATGTGTTTTGGTGAACATTCTAGCCAGCACCGCCGAGGCTGCTTTGGCGTGGTGAATGTTCACCTGGGCTATCCTTCTTTCGATGATTATAGTCATCGACTAAAGGATGGGCTCCAATTGCCATGGTGTCTGTGGCCTGGAGCTGCCCTCGTCACCGCTGCTCGTCATTCTGCGAGGACCTCGGACATATCGGCGGGCTGAAGCGGGTGGCTGCTCGATGCTGCCACGGGGGCAGAAGATGTGGTGGGGATGTCCTCCACATCTGCCTCCCTGTCCTTCGGTTCGGGTGGCTTGTTTGCCTCGACCTTCTTCTTGAGACCATTCACATGGATGGTCCCATACCGGAAGGAGAGTTGATATCCTCTTTCATCAATAGCTCTTTTGGATAGTTCGTCTATCCCAATAACCAGGAGTGATCCTCCTCCTTCGTCTCTCCTGGATATTACTTTCCGGTTTCTATTCTTTCTGGTTCCTCAGCAGAGCCAGAATAAATTCCGAGGTCCTGTCTATGCTTCTTGGGCAGTAGATGGTGATACTGTGGGGCGACGGTATTTCGTCTCCCACTTTGCATGTGAGGGGCACGCCCTTCCATAAGCGCAGCTTCGGTGCGACGGCTCTCAACCAGTTGCCTGAGTCTTCGTTGGAGCACTCAATTATTAGAAAACCGACCCGAAAATGAATGCCCGCGAACGAAACCGCCCATCCAGACTCAACCACCTCGTCTAGGATTGTATCCTCTAGCACAGACATATCTGTGTGACTAAGCATGACCCGTGGGTGTTCCACAGGTAGCACGGCTACCTTCACTTTCTTCGCCATATCTGCGTCATATCTGGCCTCATCGGAAGCAAGTCCTTGTTGTCCAACCCACCTGGTTCGCCCCTCGGTGGCAGGAATTCCTCCTTTTTCCTTGGGCGTTGTCCGCCCTGCCTAGCAGCAGCATTTGGTGCAAGGTGTGGTGGTCGGGATGGTCCGACCACATTCCTGCGTGCCTGCTGCGCTCTTCCGGTTGGCGCTGGAACAGCACGAGATGGAGGATGGTCTACCACCCTTGTGATTCTTCGCCAGTTAGTGCCCCGATTCTCGATTGTACGATTCGGGGCTTGCTGTGCCTGTGGCACTCTGGCGCTGGAGTAGCACGGTGTGGAGGCTGGTCTACCACACTGAAAGATCTCCGACCATCCAGGTCTCGATCCTCCATCTGTCTAGCGACACTCTCCGCTGGGATATCCTGCGGAATGTAAATTTTCTTGTTATTATCTGACATATTATGTCCCACGAGCTGCGGAGAAGTAAGTGTCCACCGGGTAAGGCTGAATAGAACAGGCGGTCGCCATTTGCCTGAGCACACCGTTAGTGACTGGGCTATTTGTTTAAAACAGGGCCCCTAGCCAGGCTGACTATCAGCACGGTACGATTGACACCTTAGCCCGGCCCGGTGTGAGATTTCGGGGGATAGGATAGGTAGGTAAGCGTGTGGGGAGGTTGGGGGTGTGTGAGGCTATACTTTTAACAGGCGGCAACACAAACGCCTTGTCGGTACGCATTCGGTGCCGTACCCGCTGTTTGTCCGGGACTGCCTATTTACGAGAATTCTCGTGTTATTCGGAGCTAACCTCCCAGTGGGAGGCCGTTCGCTATCCGCAACCCGCGACCCGCCTGGTGGCCTCATCTCAGCCCCGTTCGAACCATCCCACAAGTTCTGACGCCCAGGATCTGGCCGATTAGATGACGTGATACTTTAATAGCCAATGACATGTCTATGTGAAGAGCAGGTCAGAGGAGCAGATCTTAGCTAGCATCAGTCTTATTCAGACTATTGAAATGCCGTTTTCAGTCAGCACACTCGTGGAGTGTTCTATTCAATGGCGGAGTGTAACTATTAATGAGCATTTATCGGTTTCTAGGGGCGGGAGTTGGCGTGGGACGAAGTTCCTGGGAGCGGCGATTGTGGACGTATTCCAAAAAAAAACTGATAAACCAATCCTTGGAGAAGGTTAGCAGCAAATTACTTTCCAAGTTTGGTTACTCGCTCATTGAAATTGTGGAAGATATACGGAGTTATCGATTTACACTTTCCGAACTCGGCATTGTCGATTATGGGCGCAGGTGTGGGCGTGGCCACTCAAATTTGTTATCGGTTCTTAGAGGCGACTACCAGTAACATACCTACCAAACTTGACGTTCCCTCCTCAAAAACTACGGAATATATATCCATTTAAAAATTTTATGGGCGGGGGCTGTGGTCGCTGGAGGTGGGCGTGGCACATGCCCATCTTTGAAGGACATCGCCAACAACCTAAATTGGTGACTATAAAATTGTGAGAGAAGCTTTATCGATTTGCGAAAATCGAATTTACCGATTTTCAAGCTCCCTAGTGGACGTAGACACTTTAACTGTTGAGCGTACCTTCCGGTGTATGTTCCAAGTTTCAAGTCTCTATCTCTAAGGGTGTCGGAGAAACGCGCGTTCATACTGACGGACAGACAGCATGACGTATATTGCACAAGCTCAATATACTATATACCTTCGGTATCATAGTATAATAATGATATGAATTCACTGCTCGACACGTGAACCCTGCAACATTTTCGACGCGTCGCAGCCTGGGCTCTGCTGCCACCCAATCTTTCAGAAAAAAACTGATGCACTTATTTGTCAATTTGACGCCTCTATGTATTGTCTTTGTAGTGATATAAGCTAATAACCTTCACTAGAAGTTTGACAACTATAAATATGAAATTATGGTAGATACGGAAATTTTGAAATTTTGGTATCCGGAGAGGGAGGGGCCATAAAACATGTTACATAAGGTTCCTAGTAATCTTCCTTCCAAGTTTGGTAATGGTAGCTATCAAATTGAGGGATATATATTGCTATGTACATTTTGTAGGCAGGAGTTGGTGTTGCTGAAAATAAATAAATACAGGTTTTTTATTTTTTGGTGGTGGAAGTCGTGGTCGCAAATCTTTTTGAAGGATGTAACTCGGAATATACCTTTAAAATGTTATGACTTTGGGTTTCAAATTGTGTGAGATATAAGGTCTTACCGACAACAAGTGGCTTACAGAGCCGCAGGGGCCGTGGCCATCAAATTTAATTACTATTATTATTATATTTATTATTATTATTATTGGTCTTTTAGGCGAATTACCACTTCAATACTTTTAAAAGTAGGTGACTAGCTTAGAAATTGTGGAAGATATGTGCATTTCAGATTTCTAAGGATAAGGTTTCTGGGGCGGGCGTGTGTGGGAGCAGTCTGAAAATATCCGCCAGGTGTGGAGCTTATGCGTGATCTTTAGATTTATTTATATGGTCCTACAGGCTCGTAGGTTGCATGGCTTTATCATTAAGGGTCACACTATGAAAGATACCACAAACCAATTAATAAGTCACTTATATACAAAACAAGAGTGAACGTTGCAGTCAGACGTAACCGACAGCGAAAACCGAAGATTCCATAATGTATGAATTGTCTTTGGTTTTGTGGTAACCTGTGAGCCTTAGAAAATTTTTGCACTTTGCAATTACACTTCCATAAGTACGTGTTTGCCTGTACATATCCCCGTCGGAAATTTCTGACCATAATCCCTTCTAAAGGTAAAAAGGCTCAATAATTGTCTTTCAGTCAATTGAGCATTTTAAAATGTGGTTAAAGCAGATGCTGCTTTTGTTACTGTGCTTACTGTATTTATTTTTATTTTTCGCAAATCTATAAAATCGATTTTCGCATTTTCACAAATCCATAACCATAGCTACATATCTCCCACAATTTTATAGATACAGTCACAAATTTTGGTTGGAAAGTTATTAACAGTGTCCTTCAAAGATCGGCATATGCCTCGCCCACCTCTGACCACCACAGTCCCCCCTCCCTAGAAAGTTTAAAATGGCTATATTGTCCGCAGTTTTTGAGTTGGGAACGTCAAAATTGATAGTTTAATTGCCGATAACAATCGTAATCGACAATACCGATATTTCTGAAAATGAAAATCGATAATTCTGTATATCTCCCACAATTTTGAAAATAGAGTGACCAACCTTGAAACGTAAATTGATCCTCCAAGGACCGGCATATAATTTTTTGCACCACGCCCACAACCGCCGCCCACAGGAGCTTCGGCCTAGAAATCTGAAATCCGATAAAAAAAATTGGGTGGCCACGCCCACTCTGCCTGTTGGTGGTAAGCGATAAGAGGTATACCTCACGCAATTTGAAAGCTTAAGTCACAAAATTTGAAAAGTTTTTTACAAGGAACACCCTTCAAACAATTTTGGACCATGGCCACTGCCGCCGCACCAAAATCTCAAATGTCCATATTTGCCGTAATTTAAGAGCTACAGTTGCCTAACTTCCAAGGTTGCAGTCTACAATAATTCGTAAATTTACGTATGGTATCCAAGTATTTTGCAATTGGTTACGCCCGACAGCAACGATCTGTATTCTAATTTTTATACTATTATACCAAAAAGGTATAATAGTATATTGGTTTTGTGCAATGTCCGTCTGATTGGCATGTGCCACGCCCACCTCCGACGCCCCCATCACCCCCGCCCCTAAAATTTTCAAATGGCTATATCTTCCGCAGTTTTTGAGTAGGGAACGTCAAATTTGGTAGGTATATTACTGGTAGTCGCCTTTAAGAACCGATAACAAATTTGTGGTGCCACGCCCACATCTGCGCCTATAATCGGCAATTCCGATTGTAAATGGATAACTCCGTATATCTTCTAAAATTTTAAACATAGAGTAACCAAAATTGGAAGATAATTTGCTGGTAAACCTCCTCCAAAGATTGGCATACCAATTTTTGGACCACGCCCACATCCGCCGCCCCCAGGAACTTCGTCCCTAGAAATTTAAATGCGCATATCTGCCGTAATTTGCACGCTAGAGTCGCAAAATTTTGCAGCTATGTTACTGGTAACTCCCCCAAAGATCGATAAAAAAATTGGATGGCCACGCCCACTCCACCTACCTAAACCGATACACCTGTTGGTGTAAATCGATAAACCCATATATCTCACGCAATTTGAAAACTTAAATCACCAAATTTTAAAGGTATATTAATAGTAACCCCCTTCATAAATGTGTAAACAAATTTTGGACCCCACAAAAAACGATAAATGCCTGTATCTCCCGCAATTTAAGTTAGTTACTTAAATAAATATAATTAATATAAATGAAATAAATAGTAAAGCGCTATTTTCTTAAAAATGTGTTAGTTATACAAATACTTTATATTCTTATTTTTTCATGTATTGCATTTATGAATGCATTTATAATCAAAATCCAAATAAAGTTGCCAGTACAAGTGAACTTTGTGACGCAAGTCCATTATTTCCAGCATTGCCACTACATGCCAATTTAATTTTGGCGCAATGCTGCTTGCCTTGCAATTTGGTCACTCTGAATCGAGCGCGTCAAATTGTGTCACCTCTTTTTTTTATAAAATTTCTCAATTTTGTATAAAATATTAAATCTAGTAGTTCGATTCAATTTAATTGAAGGAAACATAACCGAATTGAACAACAATTGAATTGAATCGAACTACTAGATTTAATATTTTATACAAAATTAAGAAATATATTATATTTACAAGAATTACATTAATTTATGTAATGGTATAATAGTATTTCGCTGTCGGTTGCGTCCGACTGCAACGTTTTATCTTGTTTTTTTTGTTTAACATTAGTTAAAATGAAAATAACTTACAATTGATTTGGGCAATGCTTTAATACTTATTAATTAGACACTCCAATGATTTTATACCCCTGCAGAGCATGCATGATTGTATACAAAAATAATATAGAGCAATAATGCCAGACCGGTATTAATTGGGAGACATTTAAATTTTCTAATAAAAAAGAGGCTCGGACCGACAGACGATTATATTTTAATAGTCTCGTCTCTTATTAAGACGCATATTCTGCCTTGTGACTGTTACATACAAATATTTATGATTGACCAAATTAATTAGTTAACAAAGCAGGCTTTTTAATTGTATATAATGTATGTAGGAATGGGAAAAGACGGAACAAAAGGGAACTCGAAGTGGTCACCGTTACTGAGAGACGGGACACTGAGAGAGAACACAGAGAGAATGCGAGTGAGTTTGCGAGCATTCGGTGCCAAAATCTCGTTCTAAACGCACGTGCATAAAGTAAGCACACAATTCGTCAAAATTGTCTAAGCATATACAGTGACGACAAGCTTATTTAGGACTGTGTCTAGCAAAAATTTTAAGGTACAATAAAGTTTAAGCAAGGAAAAAAACGCAAAATGTTTAAATGCCAATTTGTTTAATGGTATATCACATTTGAAAAAGGAACTTTAGTTTTTATAAAAACATTAATTAATTAATTAAAATTGGTCAAAAACTGAAAACATATCCAAAATACATTTCTAAACTTAGTTCGGGCAGCCTTAAAAAAAGTTACATATTTCGCGTATAAAAACTTAAATAAGGATGTTAATACTTAGTATGATATCCTTTAGCCTTAACAACTTCCCTTAACCTATTTTTCATGGAAGATATCAGCTTCCGGGTAGTTTCTGGGCTGAGCTCCACTCCTCCAGCAGAACATTTTTGAGATCTTGTTTGCTGGATATCTTGTAATTCCGGATGTTATTTTCCAGCAGAGCCCAGAAATTTTCAATAACATTTAAGTCTGGAGACTGGGCCGGTGGAATCATCACGTGGGGGCAGTTCAATCTAAGCCAGGACGGCACTATTCCGGACTTATGCTTGGGGTCGTTGTCCTGGTCGATCCGGAAAGTACTTCGGTTTCCAGCCTCTCGGCACTTTGGAGTAAATTTTCCTTTTGTATATCGAAGTACACATTCCTGTCCATTGTTGTTTCAATTATCACCAAATTTCCGACACCGTCTGCCGAGATAGCTGCCCATACCAAAACATTTCTTCCGCCGTGCTTGACTGTTGCCCTTAAGTTTTTGGGACTCAGCTCAGTATTGGAGTGTCGCCACATATAATTCCATCCGTCCTGGCAAAAAATTTTGAATTTGTACTCATATTCAAATATGACTGTGTTCCAGAACTCCAAATCCTTGTCCAAGTGGATTTTGACGAACGTCATCCTAGACCCTATATTTTTGCTTTTACAAATTTCTTTTTCGGGTTTGGTGCCATTCCGCCCTTGTCCTCTGTCCGATTTTCGTCTACGAAACTCCAAATGATTTAGAATACAGTTGAGGAGTTTAGATTGACCATTTTAGCTATTTGGCGATATGAATATTCCATTTTTAAGTGTTCCAGAACGATTTCCCGTTGCTCAATGGTTGTCCGTTTGCCCATAGTCCTTGTTGGCTTGTCGCGCCCAAGGTGCAGGATATAACTAATTGGACTACGAAGAATTGGTCTATTTATACCGAAAAAATTCAACTTTAGGTAGA
>JAWNLS010000234.1:0-11709 GCA_035042185.1 Drosophila kambysellisi
GCTGGGGAGCGCAACAACAACGAAATGCATTTCGAGCGAGCATTTGTTGGAGTGCACTGTTGGCTCTCTCACGTTTAGCGCGGGTGCGCGAACGTGGGAGAGAATGACAACAACAAAGTGCACTTTGGACCAACAAATGCCGAATGCACCGGGGTTGGCTCTCACGTTTAGCGCGAGTGCGCGAACGCTGGGAGCGCAACAACAACAAAGTGCATCTTGAGCGAGCATTGGCAAGAGTACACTGTTGACTATCTTCCACGTTTAGCGCGGGTGCGCGAACGAGGGAGAGAATGTCAACAACAAAGTGTGTGTTGAAACAAATGCCGAAGGAACCGTCACCGTTGATGTAATAAAACCCCCACATACATTTGGTACAACACACTATTTGTTGTTGTTGCGCTCCCCAGCGTTCGCGCAGTCGCGCTAAACGTGAGAGAGCCAACGACGGTTCCTTCGGCATTTGTTTCAACACACACTTTGTTGTTGACATTCTCTCCCTCGTTCGCGCACCCGCGCTAAACGTGGATGATAGTCAACAGTGTACTCTTGCCAATGCTCGCTCAAGATGCACTTTGTTGTTGTTGCGCTCCCAGCGTTCGCGCACTCGCGCTAAACGTGAGAGCCAACCCCGGTGCATTCGGAATTTGTTGGTCCAAAGTGCACTTTGTTGTTGTCATTCTCTCCCACGTTCGCGCACCCGCGCTAAACGTGAGAGAGCCAACAGTGCACTCTAACAAATGCTCGCTCGAAATGCATTTCGTTGTTGTTGCGCTCCCCAGCGTTCGCGCACTCGCGCTAAACGTGAGAGAGCCCAACAACGGTGCGCTCTTTTTGCGTGCATCGGCACCCGTTTGTGTGTGTGTTCCGCCAATGGGGCTGCGCCTGCGTTGTTGTTACGCTCTCCAGCGTTCGCGCACCCGCGCCAAACGTGAGAGAGCCAACGACGGTGCGCTCTCCGTGCGTGCACTGGTACTAGTGTGTGTGTGTGTGTGTGTGTCCAGCCAATGGTGCTGCGCAATGCGTTTGGGCTGGCCGTTGAACTCTTCGGTCGTCCGTTGAACTTTGGTTCTGCATTCAGCGCATGCACTCGAGAGTGGGTCATGATCGTGCTTTCTCGGCTGGCCATTTCTCCCGCTCTCGGGTGCATTGCCAAATGCGTGAACTTTCGCTCACTTCGCCGTGCTGTTCTTTTTGTTGTTGTTTGATCTGGGCCGGTTCAGGGTACTGTTTTGTTTTGTTTTGATTTCAATGCAGGGCTCTGTTTTGTTTGTTTTGAATTAAAATGCAATTATAAATAGCCTCTGCTTCGAGGCCTATTTATTTTCCCCCTTTTTTTCTTGACCGAAAAGATTGAAATTTTCTATGCATTCTTTCAATTTTTTTTTTCGGTCTCAGGTGTATGCATATATATTTTTTTTTTATTGTTTGGCTGACTTACCTGTCTCAATCCCGTCGCTGTGCGGCTTCAGGTCGATTTCTAGCCAATGAGAAAGAAGGTGACAAAAGTGAAGTAACAATTACTTTTCCACTTACCAATGAACCCACCCTCAAAAAATCAACTCATATACCTACACACTTGTGCGGTAGCTGCTAACCGATCTTTCACTTGCTTCTATCCTATAGGTTACATGTTACACCTCTTGCACACAATCTCCTCCTCAAAAAATATAATCACGTACGCACACACAAGTACTGCTGATCCTCCGCCTCCTTCCGATCGCAAGCACCAATAAAAAAAAGGTCACCCATAAATCTAGACCCTTCGATCATAAATGTCTCGCACGTGATCGAAAATCACACATTTTTCTAAAAAAGGTACCACACCTGTCACCCCCCACTCCAAAATCAATAATTTATGACCTATAATGAGGCAATTAAAATTCAAAGCCACTTCCTGTCATAGAATCCCCAGTTCCCTACTACTTGCGCAGCATAAAGAGCAAATTAACGTAACGATCATAACTGTTGTTTTGTATATGCTCATCGGCATTTCGTTTTATTGCATTTTTCACTTTGCTTGCCCCTTGCCTTAGCTGAGCGCAAGCAGCAGCTGCAATTCGGCAGCTAATTAGTTCTTTTTTGTCAATCAAGAATTCAAGTCACGGCACGGTATTCGACACCGCTTGCCAAAAAATAATTCGTCCAATTAAAAGTGCAAAGCTCAACTCGGAGCTTATAATTAACAATTGTAACTATTTTTAAGTTTGGCCACGAAGGCAAATAAATTATATTAATAGAAAAGCCAATTTCGGTGCGTTTCTATTTATTTGTTTGACGTTGAAAAATTCTATAGCTATTGAAAAAGCTCAATAGCTCAACGTTACGTATGGTATCAAAGTATTTTGCAATTGGTTACTCCCGACTTTTTTTTTTGCTTAACAGCACATAAAATGAAAATTACTTACAATTGATTTGGGCAATGCTTTAATATTTATTAATTAGACATTCCAATGATTTTATACCCCTGCAGAGCATGCATGATTGTATACAAAAATATTATAGAGCAATAATGCCAGACCGGTATTAATTGGGAGACATTTAAATTTACTAATAAAAAAGAGGACCGGCAGACGATTATATTTTAATAGTCTCGTCTCTTATCGAGACGCACATTCTGCCTTGTGACTGTTACATACAAATATTTATGATTGACCAAATTCATTAGTTAACAAAGCAAGCTTTTTAATTGTATATATAGGCTTGAGTGAAAAACTCTAGTATAAATGTATACTATAAACATAAAAACGGAATCTGTAAAAATAATGTATGAATTGTCTTTGGTTTTGTGGTAACCTGTGAGCCTTAAAAAATATTTGCACTTTGCCATTACACTTCCATAAGTACGTGTTTGTCTGTACATATCCGTCTCGGAAATTTCTGACCATAATCCCTTCTAAAGGTAAAAAGGCTCAATAATTGTCTATTAGCCAAATGAGCATTTTTAAATGTGGTTAACGCAGATGCTGCTTTTGTTACTGTGATTACTGTATTTATTTTTATTTTTCGCAAATCTATAAAATTGATTTTCGCAAATTCACAAATCCACAAACCATAGCCACATATCTCTTACAATTTTATAGATACAGTCACAAATTTTGGTTGGAAGGTTATTAACGATGTCCTTCAAAGATCGGCATATGCCTCGCCCACCTCTGACCCTACCAGTCCCCTCGCAACAAAAAGTTTAAAATGGCTATATTGTCCATAATTTAAGAGCTACAGTTGCCTAACTTCCAAGGTTGCAATCTACAATATATATTTATTTCGTAAATTTACGTATGGTATCAAAGTATTTTGCAATTGGTTACTCCCGACTGCAACGATCTGTTTTCTTTTTTTTTTTCTTAACAGCACTTAAAATGAAAACAAGTAAGATGCTGTAGTCGAGTTGACTCGACTACGGTATACCCTTAACAAAGTTGTTAAATATATTTTAGTTTTATTGGCAAATTTCCCTTTAAAATGATTTGCACTCAATTGTTCAGTTCTGCAAGTGCATTTCTTACAGAGTATTTTTGCTCACATGCATATACATGCATACATAGAGACATACACACGTACACGAAACAGTACTTATCGGGGTTCTGCAGAATACACACAAATATATTGAAGCTTGCGTCGATTATCATGTCATCTCTTTCTCACACTTGCGCTCGCCTATTTATATGTATACAGAAAATGCTTGCGGCTGCTGATAGAAATGAGATCAATATGAGAATATATTTTCGACTATAACTTTGGTTTTTATTATCCGATCTTAATAAAATTTCGGCAGTTGATCAATAATATGTATATGTATATTATGTATAAATAGAGTCCTCTGCCTCTTAAATTGTGGAATTTATTGCTATAAGAAATCGAAATGTATCGATAATTCAGAAACTGAGGCAGTTATCGATAAAATAAAGCAAACTTGATCTGCGCCTGGTACACGAGAACTTATATTCCAAATTTGAAGTCTCTAGATCTTATAGTCTCTGAGATCCGCGTGTTCATACAGACGGACAGACGGACGGACGGACGGACAGACGGACAGGGCTCCATCGACTCGGCTGTTGATCCTGATTAAGAATATATATACTTTATGGGGTCGGAGATGCTTCCTTCTGCCTGTTACATACATTTGCACAAAACCATTATACCCTTTTTACACATTTTTAATGGGTTAAGGGTATAATTACTTACAATTAATTTGGGCTATGCCTTAATACTTATTACTTAGACACTCCAATGATTTTATACCTCTGCAGACCATGCATTATTGTATACAAACATAATGAAGAGCAATAATGCCAGACCGGTATTAATTGGGAGACATTTAAATATACAAATAAAAAGAGGCACGGACGGGCAGACGATAAAATAATTAACATTCAAATCTGCAATTATGTTTGAAATTCCTATTTTAATCTGGCCGATTATTATTATTATTAGGTTGAGGGGTGTGTGCACTGCTTCCTTATAGGTCTATCGTGCTGCCTTCTGGGCTTAAAGCTGCTCCATCAACCAAAGCTCTTGCACGAATGGTAGAATTTGTATTGGGTTGAGGGCTACTATGTCATTGCTCATCATGACATGCATCCCTAGGATGTTGCTTCTCTTCCTTGCTAAGGCGACACACTCTGCTAGAATGTGCATTGAGGAGTCCTCCTTGCCTTCACAGAAACTGCAGAGTCCGCTACTACTTATACCCAGCTTGGCTAGGTGACTTCTTAGTCTACAGAGTTCCGTCAGTAGACCGGTGAGTATTCTAAAATTGTTTTTGCTCATGGCTATAATCTGCTTAAATCGCTTCTGATAATAGCCACCCAGAAGACATTTGGCTTGTCGGAGTCCTCTGTCTTTCTTCGTTTCTAAGCTCCTGCCGTATCGTGTGCCTTCCGATGACACAATACGGTTCAGGTCCCACTAGTGGTCTCTCCGCCCACAATCTTGCTTGCTTGTCGGCCAGTTCGTTCCCTACTATGTCCATGTGGCCCGCGACCCATCTTAGGGTGAGCCTATTGGTTGCCCCGAGTCGGTCAAGTCTGGATCGTGCTTCAAGGACCAGAAGAAGTGATTTGCGTCCCACTAACAGCGTTTAGCTGTCGGATAGGATGGATATGTCCGTATTCCGATAGTTGCGCACCAGGTTAAGATCCGCACACCTTCCTATCGCACACACTTCAGCTTGGAATATGCTGGTTTGCGTTTCTAGGGATTCATGGTAAGATATCCGAGGGCCCACCACTCCTAGGCCTGTACCCTGCTTGGTGAGTGATCCGTCGGTGTATCATTTTATGGTGTGCGGTTTCATGGGATGGATGTCATCCAGTTACGTCCATTCCTTTTTGCTACTCATATAAACTTTGAAATTACGCTCGAATATGTATTCGGCTGCCATTTCGTCCCTAGGTTGAACCAGTAGGGAAAGTTCATCTGAAAGTCGTCGGGCATCTTTTTGGCTGAGGATGTGATAGCCTCCAACTCCTCCCGTTGACATCCTTAAAAGTGTAGCTTTCTGTTGGAGCCTTATTGTGTGGTGGAGTGGTGTTATCTCCATTAGGGCTTCCAAGGCCGTTGTTTGACAGGTGCGCATTGCACCTGTCATGCATACGCAGGCCAATCTCTGCAGTTTCTGCAGCTCTCTTTTCACGGTGATAAGCCACGCGCTATCTTCTCTATCTTCGATACCGTCTTTTATACATGGGTGCCAAAGTTTAGCTTGCTGCAAATGTGACCCCTAGGTACTTAACTTCCCTACTGGTTTCTAATAGGCATCCTGAGAGCCGTATTTGTTTCATCCTCTGCAGCTTATACCGTCTAGTAAAGGGGACGATGACTGTTTTTGTAGGGCTTAGGTTGAATCCAACCTCTTTACACCAGTCACTCGTTATTTTTAACCCTGTCTGGACTATACCGCAGAGTGCCTCCTCGAATTTGCCTCTCGCTATTATGACAATATCATCAGCATAGCCTTGACATTGGATACCTCTGGTGGTAAGTCTGTTGAGCAGTTCGTCTACTAACAGACTCCAGAGTAGCGGAGACAGTACACCCCCTTGGGGCAGCCTTTGGTGGTTTAGACTGCTACCTTACTATCATGCGTTGATGCGGTGGCTTGTCTGGACCCCAGTGGTGCCAGTACCCACCTACTGGTAGTGGAGTCCAGGCCCCTTCTTGCAAGGGTGGCCTTAATCGCATCGTGTGACGTGTTGTCAAAGGCGCCTTCTTTGTCCAAGAAGGCGCACAGTTCTATCTCCTTATTTTCAACTGTTGAGTTTAACATGCTCTTCAACTGATAAAGTGCCGTGTCCGTAGACCTGCCCGCTCTATAAGCATGCTGCGTTGTGTGCAGTGGAGTCCACCAGCTTTTCCAATGTTTTCAGTAAAAACGAAGTCAAGCTGATGGGTCTGAAGGACTTTGGGTTGGTGATGTCTTTCTTCCCAGCCTTGGGGATGAAGACCACCCTAGCACTTCTCCAAGCGCTCGGTATAAAACCGAGGGAAAGGCTACCCTGCAGTATCTTCTTAATGCGGGAGAGCAGTAAGTCCTTACCGATCTGTAAGAATACTGGCGATATCCCGTCTAAGCCTGGAGATTTGTAGGGCTGGAAAGAGCCAATTGCCCATTTCAATCTTTCGGCTGTGACTGTCAGCTTGGCACATGCCCAGTCATCAGTCGACGGTCTATATCTGCTCCCTCTCACGATATCTTCTTCCCGATAGGGTTTGCTATCTGGGAAGTGCGTTTCGAAGAGGAGCTCTAGTCTTAGCATATTTCTGCTCGTAAAGGAGTTGTCTCTACGTTTCAATGCTAGGTTAGCATCAGGCGATCACTTTGACATTGCTCTGTGGATCCTAGCGCTTTCGCTTGTACTAACTATGCTCTCGCAGAAGTTTCTATAGTTCTGCCATTTGGCCTTCCTAATCTCCTTGTTATAGGTCAGACTTTCACGGTACCTCTCCCATTCTCCGTCTCTCTTTGCTTTGTTGATAAGGCGACGTGTGGTTAAATGTATCCTTTCCAGGCTCTCGTTCCACCAGGGAGCATCTTTGACCATGCGCTTTTTCCCTAACAGGCTCCATCTCCTGCGAAGTATGGTGGTGGTGGCCTGAACCACTATCGGAACACAGTCTCTAGTTAAGAATTCTGAAAGGACAGTGAAATTAGTGCTTTTCCTCACTATGATACATGCTCTGGGGGCTAGATTTCTCTGGTCCCAGATTAACTTCCATTCGGATGTATAAAGGCCTTTAATGCCGTTATACACCCATGGCTCCTGCACCAGGGCTAGCCCAAGATGTGTTTTGGTGAACATTCTAGCCAGCACCGCCGAGGCTGCTTTGGCGTGGTGAATGTTCACCTGGGCTATCCTTCTTTCGATGATTATAGTCATCGACTAGAGGATGGGCTCCAATTGCCATGGTGTCTGTGGCCTGGAGCTGCCCTCGTCACCGCTGCTCGTCATTCTGCGAGGACCTCGGACATATCGGCGGGCTGAAGCGGGTGGCTGCTCGATGCTGCCACGGGGGCAGAAGATGTGGTGGGGATGTCCTCCACATCTGCCTCCCTGTCCTTCGGTTCGGGTGACTTGTTTGCCCCGACCTTCTTCTTGAGACCATTCACATGGTCCCATACCGGAAGGAGAGTTGATATCCTCTTTCATCAATAGCCCTTTTGGATAGTTCATCTATCCCAATAACCAGAATTGATCCTCCTCCTTCGTCTCTCCTGGATATTACTTTCCGGTTTCTATTCTATTCTGGTTCCTCAGCAGAGCCAGAATAAATTCCAAGGTCCTGTCTATGCTTCTTGGGCAGTAGATGGTGATACTGTGGGGCGACGGTATTTCGTCTCCCACTTTGCATGTGAGGGGCACGCCCTTCCATAAGCGCAGCTTCGGTGCGACGGCTCTCAACCAGTTGCCTGAGTCTTCGTTGGAGCACTCAATTATCAGAAAACCGACCCGAAAATGAATGCCCGCGAACGAAACCGCCCATCCAGACTCAACCACCTCGTCTAGGATTGTATCCTCTAGCACAGACATATCTGTGTGACTAAGCATGACCCGGGGGTATACCACAGGTAGCACGGCTACCTTCACTTTCTTCGCCATTTTTGCGTCATATCTGGCCTCATCGGAAGCAAGTCCTTGTTGTCCAACCCACCTTGTTCGCCCCTCGGTGGCAGGAATTGCTCCTTTTTCCTTGGGCGTTGTCCGCCCTGCCTAGCAGCAGCATTTGGTGCAAGGTGTGGTGGTCGGGATGGTCCGACCACATTCCTGCGTGCCTGCTGCGCTCTTCCGGTTGGCGCTGGAACAGCACGGGATGGAGGATGGTCTACCACCCTTGTGATTCTTCGCCAGTTAGTGCCCCGATTCTCGATTCGGGGCTTGCTGTGCCTGTGGCACTCTGGTGCTGGAGTAGCACGGTGTGGAGGCTGGTCTACCACACTGAAAGATCTCCGACCATCCAGGTCTCGATCCTCCATCTGTCTAGCGACACTCTCCGCTGGGATATCCTGCGGAATGTAAATTTTCTTGTTATTATCTGACATATTATGTCCCACGAGCTGCGGAGAAGTGAGTGTCCACCCGGGCAGAGATCCGCGATACCCGGGTAAGGCTGAATAGAACAGGCGGTCGCCATTTGCCTGAGCACACCGTTAGTGACTGGGCTATTTGTTTAAAACCGGGCCCCTGGCCAGGCTGACTATCAGCACGGTACGATTGACACCTTAGCCAGGCCCGGTGTGAGATTTGGGGGATAGGATAGGTAGGTAAGTGTGTGGGGAGGTTGGGGGTGTGTGAGGCTATACTTTTAAGAGGCGGCAACACAAACGCCTTGTCGGTACGCATTCGGTGCCGTACCCGCTGTTTGTCCGGGACTGCCTATTTACGAGAATTCTCGTGTTATTCGTAGCTAACCTCCCAGTGGGAGGCCGTTCGCTATCCGCGACCCGCGACCCGCCTGGTGGCCTCATCTCAGCCCCGTTCGAACCATCCCACAAGTTCTTACGCCCAGGATCTGGCCGATTAGATGACGTGATACTTTGATAGCCAATGACATGTCTATGTGAAGAGCAGGTCAGAGGTTCAGGGAGCAGATCTTAGCTAGCATCAGTCTTATTCAGACTATTGAAATGCCGTTTTCAGTCAGCACACTCGTGGAGTGTTCTATTAAATGGCGGAGTGTAACTATTAATGAGCATTTATCGGTTTCTAGGGGCGGGAGTTGGCGTGGGACGAAGTTCCTGGGAGCGGCGATTGTGGACGTATTCCAAAAAAAAACCAATCCAATCCTTGGAGAAGGTTACCAGCAAATTACTTTCCAAGTTTGGTTACTCTCTCTTTGAAATTGTGGAAGATATACGGAGTTATCGATTTACACTTTCCGAAGTATCGGCATTGTCGATTATAGGCGCAGGTGTGGGCGTGGCATTTCAAATTTCTTATCGATTTTTAAAGGCGACTACCAGTAATATACCTACCAAACTTGACGTTCCCACCTCAAAAACTACGGAATATATATCCATTTAAAAATTTTACGGACGGGGCCTGGTGTCGCTGGAGGTGGGCGTGGCACATGCCCTTTTTGAAGGAAATCGCCAACAACATTAATTGGTGACTGTATCTATAAAATTGTGAGAGAAGCTTTATCGACTTGCGAAAATCGAATTTACCGATTTTCTAGCTCCCTAGTGGTCGTAGAGCCAAAACCTTGACACTTAAACTTTTGAGCGTACTTTCCGGTATATGTTCCAAGTTTCAAGTCTCTATCTCTAAGGGTGTCGGAGAAACACGCGTTCTGATAGACGGACAGATAGCATGACGGATATTGCACAAGCTCAATATACTACATACCTTCGGTATCATAGTATAATATTGATATGCGTTCACTGCTCGACACGTGAACCCTGCAACCCTGGGCTCTGCTGCCACCCAATCTTTGAGAAAAAGCCTGATGCACTTATTTGTCAATTTGACGCCTCTATGTTTGGCAACTATAAATATGAAATTACGGTAGATACGGAATTTTTGAAATTTTGGTATCTGGAGAGGTATGGGCCATAAAACATGTTACGTAAGGTTCCTAGTAATCTTCCTTCCAAGTTTGGTAATGGTAGCTATCAAATTGAGGGATATACGAGGGTGGTTTGATGAGTACCTGACCTTGACGCCAGATGGCGCCACTATTGCAATATGACGTGACTATCGTATAGTACATAAACCTAAACAGCCACAGTGAAAATTTCAGTCAAATCGGACTTTTAGTTTTGTTTTCACCACGTGTCAAAGCAGTCGTGTCCACGCATTTTAGAAAAATGGAAAAAGAGCAATATCGGTCGGTGATTCGATTCTTCTTTTTGGAGGGGAAATCACGCAGTGAAATCAAAGAACGCTTGGATACTGTGTACGGTGACTCTGCTCCTTCGATGACCACCGTCAAAAATTGGTTTAGTGAGTTTCAACGTGGTCGCACGTCCGTTTTTGATGAGCCACGACCAGGTGGCCCGAAAACAGCAACCACGGAGGATAAAGTGAAGAAAATACATGATCTGGTATTGTCAGACCGCCGGTTGAAGGTGCGCGAGTTAGCTGAGACAGTAGGCATCTCAACAGAACGAGTGTTTCATGTCCTACATGAAATATTGGGTATGAGAAAGCTATCGGCGCGATGGGTGCCGCGTTTGCTCACACCAGACAATAAGCGCAACCGCGTGACCACTTCGGAGCATGGTTTGGCGCTGTTAAAGCGTAATCCGAAGGAATTTTTGCGTCGATTCGTGACTGTTGACGAAACATGGATTCACTGGTACACACCAGAGACCAAAGAACAGTCGAAACAGTGGACTTCACCTGGCGAATCTGCCCCGAAGAATTGTATATTGCTATGTAAATTTTGTAGGCAGAAGTTGGTGTTGCAAAAAAAAAATTTATACAGGTTTTTTATTTTTTGGTGGTGGAAGTTGTGTCGCAAATCTTTTTGAAGGATGTAACTCGCAATATACCTTTAAAATGTTATGACTTTGGCTTTCAAATTGTGTGAGATATATGGTCTTACCGACAAGTGGCTTACAGAGCCGCAGGGGCCGTGGCCATCAAATTTAATTATTATTATTATTATTATTGGCCAATTAGGCGAATTACCACTACAATACTTTTAAAATAAAATTAGGTGATCAGCTCAGAAATTGTGGAAGATATGTGCATTTCAGATTTCTAAGGATAAGGTTTCTGGGACGGGCGTGTGTGGGAGCAGTCTGAAAATATCCGCCAGGTGTGGAGCTTATGCGTGATCTTTAGCTTTATTTATATGGTCCTACAGGCTCGTAGGTTGCATGGCTTTATCATTAAGTGTCACACTATGAAAGATAACTGTTGTACATCCAACGTTTTTAATGCAGGCATGAAACAACAAGTCTGGGCGGTGGTTTAAACAATTATTTTAAATATTATTTTGCCGACACGAAAAAGTGCGCTTCTTCTTGAACAAAGGTTTTTCTTAGACTCCACGATAGTCGATACTATCGATGTTTTTTAAGGATGTTAGTGAAGGTTAACAGAGTTATCAACATAAGATGAGATTAACGGCTGATCATTAATTAGTTTGACTAAACATCCCGGCCGCCTTGAAAGGATCTTCTTTCAATACATCAAGACTCCTTCGGTAAAATGGCCAACTTGTGGAGTAGCCGGCAGCAGATGACATTGACTGTGCGAATAT
>JAWNLS010000238.1:0-22023 GCA_035042185.1 Drosophila kambysellisi
CACCTGGTATGTGTAGCTCAATTGGGAGGGAGTTTATTATGTTATCAATAAGACCTCGATAGAGCTTTGTTTTGCTACTAGTTGATTAATAAAAGCGTATTACCATTTGATTAGTTGTTTGTTTTCAAACAATTTAATGGATACAGTCACCAATTTTGGTTGGTAGGCTGTTGGCGAGGTCCTTGAAAGATTGGCATGTGCCACGCCCACCTCCGACGCCCCCATCACCCCCGCCCCTAAAATTTTCAAATGGCTATATCTTCCGCAGTTTTTGAGTAGGGAACGTCAAATTTGGTAGGTATATTACTGGTAGTCGCCTTTAAGAACCGATAACAAATTTGTGGTGCCACGCCCATACCTGCGCCTATAATCGACAATTCCGATTGTAAATCGATAACTCCGTATATCTCCGATCATTTTAAAGATAGAGTAACCAAACTTGGAAGGTACTTTTCTGGTAACCTTTTCCAAAGATTGGCATACCAATTTTTGGACCACGCCCACATCCGCCGCCCCCAGGAACTTCATTCCTAGAAATTTAAAATTCGCATATCTGCAGTAATTTGCAAGCTAGAGTCGCAAAATTTTGCAGGTATGTTACTGGTAATTCCCCCAATAATCGATAAAAAAAATTGGATGGCCACGCCCACTCCACCTACCTAAACCGATACACCTGTTGGTGTAAATCTATATACCCATATATCTCGCGCAATTTGAAAACTTAAGTCGCCAAATTTTAAAGGTATATTGCTAGTAACACCCTTCATAAATGTGGAAAAAAAATTTTGGACCACGCCCACTCCCGCCCACAAAAACCATAAACCTATAATGCATTTAAAGCTTGGTTCAGGGTATATGGTAGTAATTTATTTTAGTCTTCTGCGCCGTCGGCTGCAGGTCTTTTTGCTTTGATTGTGTTTGGGTATTTTGTTGTTAAGGTCCCTGCACTAGTGTTTGTTGTAGTTTTCTTTTTACTTGGGCATTGCCGTTATAAATGTATACATATCAATACATATATATATATTTATATATACATACACATATATACATATATATCCAATCTTCTTTTTAATTCGTCATTTTGTAAATTGCGAAGCGAGTTTTTTGTTAAAATTGTGACGAAAATTACTCAAGTTAAAATATCGACGAAATACTTCTTGCCCTTCTCGGAATGACACGGGTTTAGATCTCAAATTATACTGATTTCTGTTCCGCTCATACGCTTTTTAACAATTTGCCTTGATTTGACCCCTTAACAATGCTAACGTGTCTTCTCTGGCGAAATTCACTGGTTCTTCTAATAAGGTCAGACTCTTTAGTACTTTATAGTCATCTCCATAAGTAATCATGTCCTGACCAAATAACCAAATAAGATACACATCCCAATCTCCTTTATCTATTCGAATATACGATCTAATTGCCGCCAATAGGGAACGATTTACTCGCTCAGCTGCATTGCTCTAAGGCGAATAAAGAGCAGTAAACATGTGACGAATGCCATGTTTGGTCATAAAAGCTTCGAATTCCTTAGCTTTAAATTGTGATCCGTTGTCACTGATTATGGTCTCGGGGACTCCAAAACAATGAAAAATGTGCTTTAGTAAAATCTCTGTAATTGCTATAGTATTAAATTTCTTAAGTGGACATAACCAGTGATATCGACTAAAAAGATCAAGGACTATCAGCAAGCCAATATGACCCTTCTTATTCCGAGGATATGGACCAAGTATGTCTATGTACAGCTTCTGAAAAGGCCGAGATGACACGCTTTGCTCTCCCATTGGAGGGCGAAAAATCGTATTAGGAGCCTTAGTCTCCTTACACTTGTCACATTCTCTAATAAAATTGCGAACATCTCTCGAGAATCCTGGACAAAAGAATTTCTACGCAACCGTTCAATTGTCTTCTGTATTCCTCCGTGGGCCGACAAGACATTATCATGGGCTCGACGAAGTGTACACAATCGAAGACCTTCTGGTATCCACAATTTCCACCCCCGCGATTCTAGGACAGGATCTCCGGTGACATGTTAAGTACGAATGTAGACGAATTTGTCTATAACTCGTACATCGGGAAATTTATCCGGATCCGATTCAATTGTTTTCTTCAAATCCTGATTACTTGAATTTATAAATTCTGGGGACTCGAGATCCATTTTTGGACCTTCCAACTCTATACTATTTATTTCCTCGTCGCATAGTCGAGAAAGCGCATCTGGAAATCTTAAACTTATAGGACTGCAACCGAAAAACCCACCGAGCTAGCCGACCAGATACATTTTGTTGTCTTCGGAGTCACATTAAACTGGAGTGACCACTTCAAATTCTTGAAGCTCAAGGTAGCAACGAAATTTTTCGATTGCCAGACATTCACGTTCCGTAACAGTGTAATTCCGTTGTGCTCTCGACAATTTCTTCGACATAAATGCTATTGGTAGTTCTTCTTTGTGTTCTCCTAGTTGAACAAGTACAGCACCAATACCATAGTCGCTTGCATCACAATGCGAATATAATTTTTTCTCAAAACTTGGATTATGCAAAACTGGGGCAGACGTCAGTAATTTTTTTAATCTATCCATTGCTTTGAGCGTTTTTTTCGTCGACAGCACTTCTGTAATGGCGAATGTTTCCTCTGCACAATTTGGAATGAACTTTCGGTACCAACCGCATACTCCTAAGAATCCTCGGACTTGTTTGAAGTTCTTGGGAGTTGGCCAGTTACGAATGCAGGATATTTTTGATGGGTCTGTAGAGACTACACCACATCCTATTACGAATCCTAGATAATTGATTTTCGTTACACAAAACTGACTCTTCGCCAGGTTTAAGGTAAGATTAGCCTTTCTAAACTGCTCTGCTAATCTTATCAATACTGAGAGATGTTCCGAAAAGGTTTCCGAAACTATACACAGGTTATCAATGTAGCCGAACACACAGTAACGCAGATCAGGAGGAATGAGATCATCCATCATTGTGAATGGAGCATTACATAGCCCAAACGGCATTACGGTAAATTGGTTGAGTGGTCTTCTAGGAACTGTAAAGGCCGTTAGAGGTTTTGAATCCTCTGACAGTTTAATTTGCCAATATGCGTCCTTTAAATCTAATTTGGTTATTAGGTTAGCTTTTGGAAGTCTCGCGAAGATACCGTCGATGTTCTGCCAAGGGTATGCATTCTTTTTCGTAACATCATTCACTTTACGAGCATCTAAACACAATCGTACTTTATTTGGCTTAACTACCAATCGCATTGGCGAGCTCCAAAGACTTTTGGACTTTTGTCCGTTTCTACCGACGGACTAGTTATAGAATAAATTACTCCTAAGGCGAGATTGAAAATTCGCCAAAAGTCAATGCCTAATATTGTAGTAGGCCGTAAATTGAAAGACGTTGGATTATTCTGATCCTTTATTCAATGGTACTTCTACTTATAATAGTAACCAGCGACAGACTAACTCACTCTAGCTCGTCAGTCTTTACATGTCTTTTTGGTGTCTCATTTAACAGATGTTAAATGAGCTTAACATTACATCTTAGTGGTGGCCTGCTACAACTCGGCCATCCTGACGTTTTGGATTCCCTGATCACGCTTAATTTTAAATCATAAATTTTGTTTCGTATTCTAAACTTATCCTAATTAATATTATTTTATTTATGTTAACAGGATATACAATTTTAGTGGGATTTTTATACTATTATATCAAAATGGTATAATTATACTATTATACCAAAATGGTATAATAGTATATTGGTTTTGTGCAATGTCCGTCATGCTGTCTGTCCGTCTGTAGGAACGCGCGTTTCTCCGACATCCTTAGAGATAGAGACTTGAAACTTGGAACGTATATTGGAAAGTACCCTCAAAAGTTAAAGTGTCTTGGGTTTGGACCTACGTCCACTAGGGAGCTAGAAAATCGATAAATTCGATTTTAGCAAATCGATAAGTCCCCATATCTCTCACAATTTAATGGATACAGTCACCAATTTTGGTTGGTAGGTTGTTGGCGAGGTCCTTGAAAGATCGGCATGTGCCACGCCCACCTCCGACGCCCCCATCACCCCCGCCCCTAAAATTTTCAAATGGCTCTATCTTCCGCAGTTTTTGAGCAGGGAACGTCAAATTTGGTAGGTATATTACTGGTAGTCGCCTTTAAGAATCGATAATTTGTGGTGCCACGCCCACACCTGCGCCTATAATCGACAATTCCGATTGTAAATCGATAACTCCGTATATCTCCGAACATTTTAAAGATAGAGTAACCAAACTTGGAAGATAATTTGCTGGTAACCTCCTCCAAAGATTGGCATACCAATTTTTTGACCACGCCCACATCCGCCGCCCCCAGGAACTTCGTCCCTAGAAATTTAAAATGCGCATATCTGCCGTAATTTGCAAGCTGGAGTCGCAAAATTTTGCAGGTATGTTACTGGTAACTCCCCCAAAGATCGATAAAAAATTGGATGGCAAAGCCCACTCCATCTACCTAAACCGATACACCTGTTGGTGTAAATCGATAAACCCATATATCTCGCGCAATTTGAAAACGTAAGTCACCAAATTTTGAAGGTATATTGCTAATAACACCCTTCATAAACGTGGAAAAAAAATTTTGGACCACGCCCACTTCCGCCCACAAAAAACGATAAATGCCTGTATCTCCAGCAATTTAAGAGCTACAGTTACCAAACTGAGAAGGTATATTACTAAGATCGAACTCCAAAATATTTTGGGCCACGCCCACTCCCGCCCACAAAAAACGATAAATGCCTGTATCTCCAGCAATTCAAGAGCTACAGTTACCAAACTTAGAAGGTATATTACTAAGATCGGGCCACGCCCACTCCAGCCCCCAAAAACGATAAACCTATAATTCATTTAAAGCTTGGTTCAGGGTATATGGTAGTCGAGCTCACTCGACTACAGCGTTCTTACTTGTTTGAATTGTTGTGGGTCGGTCAAATCAAAATCGCTCCTTGTTTGCCTATTCTTCAAAAAAATCAACTGGGCTGGATAGTGACAGGAGGAACTTCTTCAGCGAGCCCTGCCTCATTGATGGTCACTAGCTCGGTTCTGATTCCAAATCCAAGCCCAGATCACAAGCTTGATGAAATCGTTCGTCGGTTTTGGGAGGTAGAATCGTGTTCCCGTTTAGTCAACATATCTACCAAGGAGGAACTTGATTGCGAAGCTCATTTTAAACAAACTTTTGCTCGTTTGGACACTGGCGAATATTTGGTTCGCCTTCCAGTCAAGCATGCTGTGGATCTAATTGGAGATTCGTATCAGCAGCATATCGTCGTTTTTGCAACCTGGAACTCAAATTAGAGCGTCATCCTGGTTTGAAGTCGCAATATTCAGCATTTATCAAGGAGTATCTGGATTTGAATCACATGTCTCTTGTGCAGTCGCACATGCTAAGTCGCTGCAAGTATTATCTTCCTCATCATTGTGTTCTTAAGAAAGACAGCTCAACAACTAAGCTTAGAGTTGTTTTTTAATAGTTCGGCCGTGTCTTCGTCTGGGTATTCCCTGAATGAAATCCTCATGGCCCAACGCAAGCTGTTCGCTACACTGTTGCAGTTTAGGACATTCCCAATAGCCCTGACTGGTGACATTAGCAAAATGTACAGGTGCGTTAGGATGGCTGAACCCGATTCCTATCTGCAATGTATCTTATGGCGTGATTCGCCTCATCAGGGAATTCAAGTTTTCAAGCTGGATACTGTCACCTATGGCACAAAGCCAGCTTCTTTTCTGGCGGTTCGTTCCATGCAGCAATTAGCTTTTTATGAAAGAAGATCATTTCCTGTTGGATCTAAAGTGATCTTGAGCAATTTTTATGTAGATGATCTCATCACTGGAGGTGACTCTGCCGAGGAAGTAGTTTATATTATGGAGCAAACAGTGCATCATCGAAGTTCATGGTTTTAGTGATACGAGCATTGAGGCTTACGGTGGATGCATTTACGTTGTATCCATAACAGAGGGACAGCGCATAGCTCATTTGTTGTGCTCTAAGTCTCGTGTGGAACCTTTACCAACTCTCACAGTACCAAAACTGGAATTATCTGCTGCTGCACTTCTATCTCAAATTGTTCGCGAAGTAGCGCAAATGAATTTATTTAACTGCAGATACTATTGTTGGCCGGATTCGGCAGTTGTCTTATCCTGGATACGTGATGAGCCTTCGCGCTTCCAAACGTTCACGGCTAATCGCATATCCTTACCACAAGAGCTTAGGACAGGAATGGAATTGCGCTAAAAGGCAAAAGGTGCTAGTTACTATCTCTAGATGCTCTGATGTCACCTTAGGCTGCAAGTTTGCAAATTCTTTTTGTTGAGCTATTGAGCTTTTTCAATAGCTATCGAATTTTTCCAAAGTCACACAAATAAATAGAAACGCACCGAAATTTGCTTTTCTATAAATTTAGTTTATTTGCCTTCGTGGCCAAACTTTAAAATAGTTACAATTGTTAATTATAAGCTCCGAGTTGAGCTTTGCACTTTTAATTGTACGAATTGTTTTTTGGCAAGCGGTGTCGAATACCGTGCCGTGACTTGAATTCTCGATTGACCAAATATAACTAATTAGCTGCCGAATTGCAGCTACTGCTTGCGCTCAGCTAAGGCAAAGGGCAAGCAAAGTGAAAACAAATGCAATAAAACGAAATGCCGATGAGCATATACAAAACAACAGTTATGATCGTTACGTTAATTTTGCTCTTTATGCTGCGCAGAGCATAACTTATCAAAGAGAAAAATATTAAGAGAGAAGCCTCTTTAATTGTTGTTTGGCGCGGATACCTGCGTAACCAAACATTCTCCCCCTGTTTAAAGACACGCGCTTTCAACAGCATCCTCTTTCGGAGGCGCACACAACTTGCGCACAGCTCTCTTTATTGTTCCAGTTGACGTCTTGAGAACAGCTACTCGGGAAACGCCGTCAGCACCAGCAACAAGCTCGACCACACGAGCCAGTGGCCATTTAAGGGGTGGCAAGTTTTTATCCTTTACAAGGACAACATCGTTAATGTGAACGCCCGGGTAGGATGTTCTCCATTTGGACCTTTGCTGAAGAAGCGTTAAATATTCATCACGCCAACGACTCCAGAAAATTTGCTGATAATAAGCTATACGCTGCCATCGATCTAGGCGGCTAACGTTTAGCTTAGTGACATCCGGCTCCGGATAAAGTGTGAGTGGCGCAGTGCCACGGAAGTGCGCAGGAGTTAACACATCCAGATCTGCAGGATGCTCTGAAAGTGGAAATAGAGGTCGAGAGTTTATTATTGCCCCAATGTGGCAAACCAGTGTGCGCAGATCATCCAGGGGCAAAACCAAGGGACCGACCGACCGATAGAAATGGTATTTTGCTGTCTTCACCGCCGCCTCCCAAAGTCCACCAAAGTGTGGTGAGCGAGGTGGGATGAATTCCCATTCGATGTCGTCAGAGACACAAAACTCTCGGACAGAGTCGATGTGCTTCTCGCTGAGGAAGAGTCGCTTGAGTTCAGCTAAGTCATTCTTGGCTCCGACGAAATTTGTCGCATTGTCCGACCATATGCGAACAGGTTTACATCTGGTGAGAATAAACCTCTTAAGTGCATTGAGAAAGGCTGCTGTTGACAAATCAGGAACCAGTTCGAGATGCACCGCCTTTGTTGCGAAGCAAATGAAGACCGACATGTAGCATTTTACTGGTCCTTTGTTACGAATCTCGCTCTTGTAATAAAACGGTCCACAATAGTCCACTCCAGTGACAGCGAAAGGATGCGAGCCACTAACACGATCGCGGGGAAGATCAGCCATGATTGTCTCAGCCAGGACCGGTTTTGCTCGAAAACACATAATGCATTTTGTTGTTACGCTGGAGACAGTCTTACGCCCCCCAATAGGCCAATAGTGGAGCCGAATATAAGCAAGCAGAGAACGAGGTCCGGCATTCAGCTGACGCCTGTGAAAATGCATGATGACGTGTGACAGGATGATGTCCCGGAAGTATGATCGGATGCTGAGCATCGAAATCCAGGCTCGAGTGTTTTAGACGGCCACCAACACGAAGAAGTCCAAACTCATCGATGAATGGGGTAAGCGAGGCAATAGAGCTGGATGATTTGATAGTCCGTCCGTCTTGAAGAGCCCTATACTCATCACTCAGATTCGCCATCTGGATGCTCCGCAAGAGTAGTTGAGTGCCCTTGTGTAGCCAAACTACTGTTAGACTGGCATGCCTGATGCGATTCCGAAATTTATATATATATCCGAAGACACGACGCAGGTTATGAAAAGAATTTGCAAACTTGCATCGTAAGCTGACATCAGAGCATCTAGAGATAGTAACTAGCACCTTTTGCTCAGGAAGCGTCCGGGCCGGTAGCGAGGATGATGATGATTCGGTTTCACAGGTTTCCGGTTCGACGTTCGCACTTGGAGACGAAGGCGGCACTGGCGACACCGGCGCCACCGGCGGCTCCTGTGGCACTGGCAGCATCAGCGGTGGCGGCGACGACGATGGTGTAGCAGTGAGGAGAGCATCAATAGTCGCCGCTGCGGCAGCAGCTGCTCGCGTCCGGGGACATAGCGCACTGGGTAATGGATAAGAGACTAGCGATGATTGTGGTGGCGGTGTGGTCTGAACGAAATTCTCCCCATCCACATGATACAGATCCAAGTATTCGTTGTAAATATGATTCCAATCTATGTGCGGCTCCAGCGTGTCCAAGACGCACTGTCTCAGCTCGTATTTGGATCGTTTCCGGTAACTCATTGTCTAGCTGGCCAATTGAAATGCCATCATCATGCGCCAGTGCTTCAGTTCCTCAAAGGCTTCCAGAGCTTCACAATCAAGTTCCTCCTTGGTAGATTCCTTGACTAAACGGGAACACGATTCTACCTCCCAAAACCGACGAACGATTTCATCAAGCTTGTGATCTAGGCTAGGATTTGGCATCAGAACCGAGCTAGTGACCATCAATGAGGCAGGGATCGCTGAAAAAGTTCCTCCTGTCACTATCCAGCCCAGTTGAGTTTTTTGAAGAATAGGCAAACCAGGAGCGATTTTGATTTGAGCGACACACAACAATTCAAACAAGATAGAACGTTGCAGTCGGACGTAACCGACAGCGGAATACTATTATACCTTAATTTGTGTACAGTTAAGAAATACTTGAATTGCAGGGGATATGGGCGTTTATCGATTTTGGGGGCTGGAGTGGGCGTGTCCAAAAAAAATTTAGGAGTTCGATCTCAGTAATATACCTTCTAAGTTTGGTAACTGTAGATCTTAAATTGCGGGAGATACAGGCATTTATCGTTTTTTGTGGGCGGGAGTGGGCAGATATGCGCATTTTAAATTTCTAGGGACGAAGTTCCTGGGGGCGGCGGATGTGGGCGTGGTCCAAAAATTGGTATGCCAATCTTTGGAGGAGGTTACCAGCAAATTATCTTCCAAGTTTGGTCACTCTATCTTTAAAATGTTAGGAGATATACGGAGTTATCCGATTTACAATCGGAATTGTCGATTATAGGCGCAGGTGTGGGCGTGGCACCACAAATTTGTTATCGGTTCTTAAAGGCGACTACCAGTAATATACCTACCAAATTTGACGTTCCCTACTCAAAAACTGCTGAAGATATAGCCATTTGAAAATTTTAGGGGCGGGGGTGATGGGGGCGTCGGAGGTGGGCGTGGCACATGCCAATCTTTCAAGGACCTCGCCAACAACCTACCAACCAAAATTGGTGACTGTATCCATTAAATTGTAAGAGATATGTGGATTTATCGAATTGCTAAAATCGATTTTCGCGATTTTCTAGCTCCCTAGTGGACGTAGGTCCAAACCCAAGACACTTTAACTTTTGAGGGTACTTTCCAATATACGTTCCAAGTTTCAAGTCTCTATCTCTAAGGGTGTCGGAAGAACGTGCGTTCATACAGACGGACAGACGGACAGACAGCATGACGGACATTGCACAAAACCAATATACTATTATACCATTTTGGTATAATGATTGGTATAAATATTAAGAGAGAAGCTGCTTTAATTGTTGTTTGGCGCGGATACCTGCGTAACCAAACACTTTTCATAAACTGCGTCGTGTCTTCGGATATATATATAAATTTCGGAATCGCATCAGGCATGCCAGTCTAACAGTAGATTGGCTACACAAGGGCACTCAACTACTCTTGCGGAGCATCCAGATGGCGAATCTGAGTGATGAGTATAGGGCTCTTCAAGACGGACGGACTATCAAATCATCCAGCTCTATTGCCTCGCTTACCCCATTCATCGATGAGTTTGGACTTCTTCTTGTTGGTGGCCGTCTAAAACACACGAGCCTGGATTTCGATGCTCAGCATCCGATCATACTTCCGGGACATCATCCTGTCACACGCGCCATCATCATGCATTTTCACAGGCGTCAGCTGCATGCCGGACCTCGTTCTCTGCTTGCTTATATTCGGCTCCACTATTGGCCTATTGGGGGGCGTAATACTGTCTCCAGCGTAACAACAAAATGCATTATGTGTTTTCGAGCAAAACCGGTCCTGGCTGAGACAATCATGGCTGATCTTCCCCGCGATCGTGTTAGTCGCTCGCATCCTTTCGCTGTCACTGTAGTGGACTATTGTGGACCGTTTTATTACAAGAGCGAGATTCGTAACAAAGGACCAGTAAAATGCTACATCTCGGTCTTCATTTGCTTCGCAACAAAGGCAGTGCATCTCGAACTGGTTCCTGATTTGTCAACAGAAGTCTTTCTCAATGCGCTTAAGAGGTTTATTCTTACCCGATGTAAGCCTGTTCGCATATGGTCGGACAATGCGACAAATTTCGTCGGAGCCAAGAATGACTTAGCTGAACTCAAGCGACTCTTCCTCAGCGAGAAGCACATCGACTCTGTCCGAGAGTTCTGTGTCTCTGACGACATCGAATGGGAATTCATCCCACCTCGCTCACCACACTTTGGTGGACTTTGGGAGGCGGCGGTGAAGACAGCAAAATACCATTTCTATCGGTCGGTCGGACCCTCGGTTTTGCCCCTGGATGATCTGCGCACACTTGTTTGCCACATTGAGGCAATAATAAACTCTCGAACTCTTTTTCCACTTTCAGAGCACCCTGCAGATCTGGATGTGTTAACTCCTGCGCACTTCCTTGGCACTGCGCCACTCACATTTTATAGCTGTGCGCAAGTTGTGTGCGCTTCCGAACTGTGCCCGTGTCTTTCAACGGGGGGAGAATGTTTGGTTACGCAGGTATCCGCGCCAAACAACAATTAAAGCAGCTTCGCTCTTAATATTTATCTCTTTGATAAGTTATGCTCTGCGCAGCATAAAGAGCAAATTAACGTAACTATCATAACTGTTGTTTTGCATATGCTCATCGGCCTTTCGTTTTATTGCATTTTTCACTTTGCTTGCCCTTTGCCTTAGCTGAGCGCAAGCAGGAGCTGCAATTCGGCAGCTAATTAGTTCTATTCGGTCAATCGGGAATTCAAGTCGCGGCACGGTATTCGACACCGATTGCCAAAAAATAATTCGTACAATTAAAAGTGCAAAGCTCAACTCGGAGCTTATAATTAACAATTGTAACTATTTTTAAGTTTGGCCACGAAGCCAAATAAACCACATTTATAGAAAAGCAAATTTCGGTGCGTTTCTATTTATTTGTTGTACTTTGAAAAATTCGATAGTTATTGAAAAAGATCAATAGCTCAACAGTGGTCAACCAGGACATATAGCATCTCAGTCGAAGTGCAGTTGAAGCAAGAAAAATCAACCAATATTGTGAAGGATGCATGTGTAACAACGCCATCAAGCATGTTAACATCATCCGGATAGGAATTGAAAATCGTTGTGTACTCGGAAGTTAGTTTTAAAGCACGTGTTGATACAGGAGCAAACCTTTGCTTGATGCGTGGAGAAGTGTTCTTTAAATTTGAAAACAGTGTCTTGACAGGTAGTTCAAAATGCGTGACAGGAATTGGAAAGGCTCAAATTATGACATATGGCAGTCTTATAACCATTGTGCACATTGATGGCATTGGTATGGAAGTCGAGTTTCATGTTTTTACCGAAGAAGATATGACCTTTGACGCAACTTTGGGTAGGACAATGTTGACCTGAGAGTATCCATGAATGGAATAGAGTTTGTACGCAAAGTTGTGGAAATACCTGCGGTCAACAGAAATATACACAATAGTCAGAAAGAGCATGGTTCCTGCTCGGAGCTGGAGAATGAGTGTAAAGATTTGTGTGCGCTTACTTCAGAGCAGAGTGAAGACATGTGTGATGTTACTCTGAAAGATTTGAATCACAGTCAGGCAGGCAATGCAAAGAAGTGTTTAGCAAATTGCGAGCAGAATACGGGAATGGGCAAATTAAGGACCGGCGGACAGAGAATATCGTTGAGCTCAATACCGTGAAAAAGAAAGAGTATCCGCGTGTAACTAGATGGGCTATGTACGTGCAAAATTGTGAATCCGTGTTGTCAGAAAGTGTTTTGCTAAAGGATGAAGGGCAAGTGACAGAAGAGATTGGAAATATGGTCGAGAACAGAGGATATGGGGATTATGTGAATCAGTTTTTAATTAAAGTTGCTAAAAGAGCCTTTGATCGGAAAAGAAAGAAAGCTAAAGCTAGAAATGGGTTACGAATTAATTGGAGCATGTGTCAGATTTTGCAGAGAAAGGCAGATAATGTGAAGGAGTTCGGGGCGAATCCTAAGTCAGGAGGGCCGAATGTAGGAATGGAAAAAGACACGGAACCGTTATTGAGAGACGGGGCACTGAGAGAGAACAGAGAGAGAATGTGAGTGAGTTTTGCGAGCATTCGGTGCCGAGATCTCGTTGGAAACGCACGCGCATAAAGCACGCAAACAATTCGTCAAAATTGCCTAATCGTAAAGTTAAAGTGAATATGTACTATTTTGTAAAACCCAACAATAATATTAATAAACTCTAATTATAATAATAAACGTGGAATAAACAATAATATCCTACATATATACTACCCATAAAGCTTGCTTAGTTTCTTTCTTATCTGGTTTTGGACTATTAAATTGTCATTCTGACGAATTCTTTTCAGCTTACTTGCTAGTAGCGTCAACACAGATTCAGTACTCCTATAATTCGGTTTCCTTTTGATATCAAGCACTATTGACCACGATGCTACGACACGGTATTTGAAAGCCCAATAGTCATCCAGATCCATATGAACTATTATATTAAAAGCTGATCTTGTCAGTCTTACAATACCTCCGTTTTCGAAGATTATTCCTGCGTTATTGTTAATATGTTCTACATTAGGCGACATTGCATTATTAACAAGAGAGAACGTAGCAGTCGGACGTAACCGAGAGCGATACACTGTGATACCATAATTTGTGTGCAGAAGAGCGCTGATAACGCTGGCTGTTGCAGCTCGAACTGCACTTAACATAATTTGCATGTGTCAATGCAACTAATAATACTTTATATATATTGAGCAACGCAGGGCTCCAAATGTACATCAAATTAACGACAGCAACTAATTTGCTTCTGACGCCAACATACTCCTCCCGTTGAATGGCTCCCTTCCTCAATAGGCGGCAGACATATCTTGTTCACGGCACTCATGATTATTCTTTTCGGTGTCTTCAAGTCAGCAACTCGAGCAATGCCATCTCTGCCCGGAATTAGAACATGCACGCCGGCTAGTGGCTAGCTCATGGTCGGCGGATTCTCGTCCTTAACGAGAAATACATCATCCAGTTGAATCGAACGAGCTGGAGATCTCCATTTAGCACGCCAAAAGATTTGCTGTAGGTGGGTCACTCGCAGCCAACCATCCAAGCGGTTGCAGGCTAGGCTCGTTAGGTCCGGTTCCAGAAATGTTGCTGGAACTCCGCCAATCAAAAAATTGGCCGGAGTCAACATCTACATCGCCAGGATTTTCTGAAATTGGATCTAACAGGGGAGAATTAATTGTGGCCACTGTTTGACAGACAAGTGCTCGCCACTCATCACAAACGAGCACCGACTGATCAACACAGTGGTAATGGTGATGCCTTGCGGTGTTCTCTGCCGCCTCTAAATTTAGGCGGCAGTTCTGTAACTCCAGAAGCTGGATCTTCGATTCGTACTCTTGCTGTAGCTCTCGGTCAGCTGGAGCGTCCGATCGAACCGCCTGCTGTTGCAACTGCACCAACTCTGCACTATGGTTGGCTATCTGCTGCTGTAGATGCTGCCGTTCGCTGGCATGTTGTTCGGCCAGCCGGGATTGAAGCTGGACCAGTTCTAGTTAGTGCGCCTGCTCCACATCGAGTTGTCTTTGCCGTAGGTCCGTATTGATGCGCTGCAGTTGCTTCATCTCCCAAAATTGTCGGACAACCTCTAACGCGGAATTGGAGATCAACAATGAAGTTCGGCTCAAGCGTTGACCACTACCTGTAACTACCCAGCCAAGGCGAGTCTTTTGTAACAAAGACAGTCCGGGCACGAGCCTGATCTGCCCAACACACAACAAATCGTAGAACATGCTGGCTCAAATCAGCAATTCCACACACTGTGGCTTGTAGAATCTGGGATCAGCCAGTCGTATGGAATATTACAAATTGTAATGTCAATGTGCGGCAGACAAAGGTTGGCGCCAGCAAATGGCAGTGGAAAGTTACCAAAAAGATCACGCCACCGACAAACATCACGCCACCTCGGTACAGTCCCGACAAAAAGTCACCGGATGACCTATATAAGGAATTGCATTGCAATGCGAAGTGGGCATTGAAGAAATCCAAATTTCGAATTTCTAAATTTAAACAAGATAGAACGTTGCAGTCGGACGTAACCGACAGCGGAATACTATTATACCTTAATTTGTGTACAGTTAAGAAATACCTGAATTGCGGGGGATATGGGCGTTTATCGGTTTTGGGGGCGGGAGTGGGCGTGGCTCAAAAAATTTTGGAGTTCGATCTTAGTAATATACCTTCTAAGTTTGGTAACTGTAGCTCTTAAATTGCGGGAGATACAGGCATTTAAAATTTTTTTACACATATATGAAGGATGTTACTAGCAATATACCTTTAAAATTTGGTGACTTAAGTTTTCAAATTGCGTGAGATATATGGGTTTATCGATTTACACCAACAGGTGTATCGGTTTAGGTAGGTGGAGTGGGCGTGGCCGTCCAATTTTTTTATCGATCGTTAAGGGAGTTACCAGCACCATACCTGCAAAATTTGTGCGACTCTAGCTTGCAAATTACGGCAGATATGCGCATTTTAAATTTCTAGGGACGAAGTTCCTGGGGGCGGCGGATGTGGGCGTGGTCCAAAAATTGGTATGCCAATCTTTGGAGGAGGTTACCAGCAAATTATCTTTCAAGTTTGGTCACTCTATCTTTAAAATGTTCGGAGATATACGGAGTTACCGATTTACAATCGGAATTGTCGATTATAGGCGCAGGTGTGGGCGTGGCACCACAAATTTGTTATCGGTTCTTAAAGGCGACTACCAGTAATATACCTACCAAATTTGACGTTCCCTACTCAAAAACTGCTGAAGATATAGCCATTTGAAAATTTTAGGGGCGGGGGTGATGGGGGCGTCGGAGGTGGGCGTGGCACATGCCAATCTTTCAAGGACCTCGCCAACAACCTACCAACCAAAATTGGTGACTGTATCCATTAAATTGTAAGAGATATGTGGATTTATCGAATTGCTAAAATCGATTTTCGCGATTTTCTAGCTTCCTAGTGGACGTAGGTCCAAACCCAAGACACTTTAACTTTTGAGGGTACTTTCCAATATACGTTCCAAGTTTCAAGTCTCTATCTCTAAGGGTGTCGGAGGAACGTGCGTTCATACAGACGGACAGACGGACAGACACCATGACGGACATTGCACAAAACCAATATACTATTATACCATTTTGGTATAACAGTATAAATATTAAGAGAGAAGCTGCTTTAAGCGCACACAACTTGCGCACAGCTATAAAATGTGAGTGGCGCAGTGCCAAGGAAGTGCGCAGGAGTTAACACATCCAGATCTGCAGGGTGCTCTGAAAGTGGAAAAAGAGTTCGAGAGTTTATTATTGCCTCAATGTGGCAAACAAGTGTGCGCAGATCATCCAGGGGCAAAACCGAGGGTCCGACCGACCGATAGAAATCGTATTTTGCTGTCTTCACCGCCGCCTCCCAAAGTCCACCAAAGTGTGGTGAGCGAGGTGGGATGAATTCCCATTCGATGTCGTCAGAGACACAGAACTCTCGGACAGAGTCGATGTGCTTCTCGCTGAGGAAGAGTCGCTTGAGTTCAGCTAAGTCATTCTTGGCTCCGACGAAATTTGTCGCATTGTCCGACCATATGCGAACAGGCTTACATCGGGTAAGAATAAACCTCTTAAGCGCATTGAGAAAGACTTCTGTTGACAAATCAGGAACCAGTTCGAGATGCACTGCCTTTGTTGCGAAGCAAATGAAGACCGAGATGTAGCATTTTACTGGTCCTTTGTTACGAATCTCGCTCTTGTAATAAAACGGTCCACAATAGTCCACTACAGTGACAGCGAAAGGATGCGAGCGACTAACACGATGGCGGGGAAGATCAGCCATGATTGTCTCAGCCAGGACAGGTTTTGCTCGAAAACACATAATGCATTTTGTTGTTACGCTGGAGACAGTCTTACGGCCCCCAATAGGCCAATAGTGGAGCCGAATATAAGCAAGCAGAGAACGAGGTCCGGCATGCAGCTGACGCCTGTGAAAATGCATGATGATGGGGCATGTGACAGGATGATGTCCTGGAAGTATGATCGGATGCTGAGCATCGAAATCCAGGCTCGTGTGTTTTAGACGGCCACCAACAAGAAGAAGTCCAAACTCATCGATGAATGGGGTAAGCGAGGCAATAGAGCTGGATGATTTGATAGTCCGTCCGTCTTGAAGAGCCCTATACTCATCACTCAGATTCGCCATCTGGATGCTCCGCAAGAGTAGTTGAGTGCCCTTGTGTAGCCAATCTACTGTTAGACTGGCATGCCTGATGCGATTCCGAAATTTATATATATATCCGAAGACACGACGCAGTTTATGAAAAGTGTTTGGTTACGCAGGTATCCGCGCCAAACAACATCATCCGGATAGGAATAGAAAATCGTTGTGCACTCGGAGAGGTGTTCTTTAAATTTGAAAACAGTGTCTTGACAGGTAGTTCAAAATGCGTGACAGGAATTGGAAAGGCTCAAATTATGACATATGGCAGTCTTATAACCATTGTGCACATTGATGGCATTGGTATGGAAGTCGAGTTTCATGTTTTTACCGATGAAGATATGACCTTTGACGCAACTTTGGGTAGGACAATGTTGACCTGAGAGTATCCATGAATGGAATAGAGTTTGTACGCAAAGTTGTGGAAATACCTGCGGTCAACAGAAATATACACAATAGTCAGAAAGAGCATGGTTCCTGCTCGGAGCTGGAGAATGAGTGTAAAGATTTGTGTATGCTTACTTCAGAGCAGAGTGAAGACATGTGTGATGTTACTCTGAAAGATTTGAATCACAGTCAGGCAGGCAATGCAAAGAAGTGTTTAGCAAATTGCGAGCAGAATACGGGAATGGGCAAATTAAGGACCGGCGGACAGAGAATATCGTTGAGCTCAATACCGTGAAAAAGAAAGAGTATCCGCGTGTAACTAGATGGGCTATGTACGTGCAAAATTGTGAATCCGTGTTGTCAGAAAGTGTTTTGCTAAAGGATGAAGGGCAAGTGACAGAAGAGATTGGAAATATGGTCGAGAACAGAGGATATGGGGATTATGTGAATCAGTTTTTAATTAAAGTTGCTAAAAGAGCCTCTGATCGGAAAAGAAAGAAAGCTAAAGCTAGAAATGGGTTACGAATTAATTGGAGCATGTGTCAGATTTTGCAGAGAAAGGCAGATAATGTGAAGGAGTTCGAATCCTAAGTCAGGAGGGCCGAATGTAGGAATGGAAAAAGACACGGAACCGTTATTGAGAGATGGGACACTGAGAGAGAACAGAGAGAGAATGTGAGTGAGTTTTGCGAGCATTCGGTGCCGAGATCTCGTTGGAAACGCACGCGCATAAAGCACGCAAACAATTCGTCAAAATTGCCTAATCGTAAAGTTAAAGTGAATATGTACTATTTTGTAAAACCCAACAATAATATTAATAAACTCTAATTATAATAATAAACGTGGAATAAACAATAATATCCTACATATATACTACCCATAAAGCTTGCTTAGTTTCTTTCTTATCTGGTTTTGGACTATTAAATTGTCATTCTGACGAATTCTTTTCAGCTTACTTGCTAGTAGCGTCAACACAGATTCAGTACTCCTATAATTCGGTTTCCTTTTGATATCAAGCACTATTGACCACGATGCTACGACACGGTATTTGAAAGCCCAATAGTCATCCAGATCCATATGAACTATTATATTAAAAGCTGATCTTGTCAGTCTTACAATACCTCCGTTTTCGAAGATTATTCCTGCGTTATTGTTAATATGTTCTACATTAGGCGACATTGCATTATTAACAAGAGAGAACGTAGCAGTCGGACGTAACCGAGAGCGATACACTGTGATACCATAATTTGTGTGCAGAAGAGCGCTGATAACGCTGGCTGCTGCAGCTCGAACTGCACTTAACATAATTTGCATGTGTCAATGCAACTAATAATACTTTATATATATTGAGCTACGCAGGGCTCCAAATGTACATCAAATTAATGACAGCAACTAATTTGCTTCTGACGCCAACATACTCCCCCCGTTGAATAGCTCCCTTCCTCAATAGGCGGCAGACATATCTTGTTCACGGCACTCATGATTATTCTTTTCGGTGTCTTCAAGTCAGCAACTCGAGCAATGCCATCTTTGCCCGGAATTAGAACATGCACGCCGGCTAGTGGCTAGCTCATGGTCGGCGGATTCTCGTCCTTAACGAGAAATACATCATCCAGTTGAATCGAACGAGCTGGAGATCTCCATTTAGCACGCCAAAAGATTTGATGTAGGTGGGTCACTCGCAGCCAACCATCCAAGCGGTTGCAGGCTAAGCTCGTTAGGTCCGGTTCCAGAAATGTTGCTGGAACTCCGCCAATCAAAAAATTGGCCGGAGTCAACATGTACATCGCCAGGATTTTCTGAAATTGGATCTAACAGGGGAGAATTAATTGTGGCCACTGTTTGACAGACAAGTGCTCGCCACTCATCACAAACGAGCACCGACTGATCAACACAGTGGTAATGGTGATGCCTTGCGGTGTTCTCTGCCGCCTCTAAATTTAGGCGGCAGTTCTGTAACTCCAGAAGCTGGATCTTCGATTCGTACTCTTGCTGTAGCTCTCGGTCAGCTGGAGCGTCCGATCGAACCGCCTGCTGTTGCAGCTGCACCAACTCTGCACTATGGTTGGCTATCTGCTGCTGTAGATGCTGCCGTTCGCTGGCATGTTGTTCGGCCAGCCGGGATTGAAGCTGGACCAGTTCTAGTTAGTGCGCCTGCTCCACATCGAGTTGTCTTTGCCGTAGGTCCGTATTGATGCGCTGCAGTTGCTTCATCTCCCAAAATTGTCGGACAACCTATAACGCGGAATTGGAGATCAACAATGAAGTTCGGCTCAAGCGTTGACCACCACCTGTAACTACCCAGCCAAGGCGAGTCTTTTGTAACAAAGGCAGTCCGGGCACGAGCCTGATCTGCCCAACACACAACAAATCGTAGAACATGCTGGCTCAAATCAGCAATTCCACACACTGTGGCTTGTAGAATCTGGGATCAGCCAGTCGTATGGAATATTACAAATTGTAATGTCAATGTGCGGCAGACAAAGGTTGGCGCCAGCAAATGGCAGTGGAAAGTTACCAAAAAGATCACGCCACCGACAAACATCACGCCACCTCGGTACAGTCCCGACAAAAAGTCACCGGATGACCTATATAAGGAGCGTCACCGCACGACGCGAGGCATTGCAATGCGAAGTGGGCATTGAAAAAATCCAAATTTCGAATTTCTAAATTTAAACAAGATAGAACGTTGCAGTCGGACGTAACCGACAGCGGAATACTATTATACCTTAATTTGTGTACAGTTAAGAAATACCTGAATTGCGGGGGATATGGGCGTTTATCGGTTTTGGGGGCGGGAGTGGGCGTGGCCCAAAAAATTTTGGAGTTCGATCTTAGTAATATACCTTCTAAGTTTGGTAACTGTAGCTCTTAAATTGCGGGAGATACAGGCATTTATCGTTTTTTGTGGGCGGGAGTGGGCGTGGTCCAAATTTTTTTTTCCACATTTATGAAGGGTGTACGTATACTGGAAAGTACCCTCAAAAGTTAAAGTGTCTTGGGTTTGGACCTACGTCCACTAGGGAGCTAGAAAATCGATAAATTCGATTTTAGCAAATCGATAAATCCCCATATCTCTTACAATTTAATGAATATAGTCACCAATTTTGGTTGGTAGGTTGTTGGCGAGGTCCTTGAAAGATTGGCATGTGCCACGCCCACCTCCGACGCCCCCATCACCCCCGCCCCTAAAATTTTCAAATGGCTATATCTTCCGCAATTTTTGAGTAGGGAACGTCAAATTTGGTAGGTATATTACTGGTAGTCGCCTTTAAGAACCGATAACAAATTTGTGGTGCCACGCCCACACCTGCGCCTATAATCGACAATTCCGATTGTAAATCGATAACTCCGTATATCTCCGAACATTTTAAAGATAGAGTAACCAAACTTGGAAGATAATTTGCTGGTAACCTCCTCCAAAGATTGGCATACCAATTTTTTGACCACGCCCACATCCGCCGCCCCCAGGAACTTCGTCCCTAGAAATTTAAAATGCGCATATCTGCCGTAATTTGCAAGCTGGAGTCGCAAAATTTTGCAGGTATGTTACTGGTAACTCCCCCAAAGATCGATAAAAAATTGGATGGCAAAGCCCACTCCATCTACCTAAACCGATACACCTGTTGGTGTAAATCGATAAACCCATATATCTCGCGCAATTTGAAAACGTAAGTCACCAAATTTTGAAGGTATATTGCTAGTAACACCCTTCATAAATGTGGAAAAAAAATTTTGGACCACGCCCACTTCCGCCCACAAAAAACGATAAATGCCTGTATCTCCAGCAATTTAAGAGCTACAGTTACCAAACTGAGAAGGTATATTACTAAGATCGAACTCCAAAATATTTTGGGCCACGCCCACTCCCGCCCACAAAAAACGATAAATGCCTGTATCTCCAGCAATTCAAGAGCTACAGTTACCAAACTTAGAAGGTATATTACTAAGATCGGGCCACGCCCACTCCAGCCCCCAAAAACGATAAACCTATAATTCATTTAAAGCTTGGTTCAGGGTATATGGTAGTCGAGCTCACTCGACTACAGCGTTCTTACTTGTTTGAATTGTTGTGGGTCGGTCAAATCAAAATCGCTCCTTGTTTGCCTATTCTTCAAAAAAATCAACTGGGCTGGATAGTGACAGGAGGAACTTCTTCAGCGAGCCCTGCCTCATTGATGGTCACTAGCTCGGTTCTGATTCCAAATCCAAGCCCAGATCACAAGCTTGATGAAATCGTTCGTCGGTTTTGGGAGGTAGAATCGTGTTCCCGTTTAGTCAACATATCTACCAAGGAGGAACTTGATTGCGAAGCTCATTTTAAACAAACTTTTGCTCGTTTGGACACTGGCGAATATTTGGTTCGCCTTCCAGTCAAGCATGCTGTGGATCTAATTGGAGATTCGTATCAGCAGCATATCGTCGTTTTTGCAACCTGGAACTCAAATTAGAGCGTCATCCTGGTTTGAAGTCGCAATATTCAGCATTTATCAAGGAGTATCTGGATTTGAATCACATGTCTCTTGTGCAGTCGCACATGCTAAGTCGCTGCAAGTATTATCTTCCTCATCATTGTGTTCTTAAGAAAGACAGCTCAACAACTAAGCTTAGAGTTGTTTTTTAATAGTTGGGCCGTGTCTTCGTCTGGGTATTCCCTGAA
>JAWNLS010000241.1:0-64739 GCA_035042185.1 Drosophila kambysellisi
CTACATATACCTGGTTATCAGTTCTGTGGACCAGGAACAAAGCTAGAAAATCGCTTGGAAAGAGGCGAGAAGGGAATAAATCCATTAGATGCTGCTTGTAGGGAGCACGACATAGCATATTCTAATAATATTGATTTGATAGTACTCTTGGGGAAAGAGCCGCTTCTTATTTTGTAACCAATACAATGAAAGCCAAGAAAAAATTTGGGATGGGACTAAAACAAAGAAAAAACAACATAGAACGTTGCAGTCGGACCTTAATTTATGTACAGTTAAGAAATACTTGAATTGCGGGGGATATGGGCGTTTATCGGTTTTGGGGGCGGGAGTGGGCGTGTCCCAAAAAAATTTTGGAGTTCGATCTCAGTAATATACCTTCAAAGTTTGGTAACTGTAGCTCTTAAATTGTGGGAGATACAGGCATTTATTGTTTTTTGTGGGTGGGAGTGGGCGTGGTCCAAAATTTTTTTTCCTCAATTATGAAGTGTGTTACTAGCAATATACCTTTAAAATTTGGTGACTTTAGTTTTCAAATTGCGTGAGATATATGGGTTTATCGATTTACACCAACAGGTGTATCGGTTCAGGTAGGTGGAGTGGGCGTGGCCATCCAATTTTTTTATCGATCTTTGGGGGAGTTACCAGTAACATACCTGCAAAATTTTGCGACTCTAGCTTGCAAATTACGGCAGATATGCGCATTGTAAATTTCTAGGGACGAAGTTCCTGGGGGCGGCGGATGTGGGCGTGGTCCAAAAATTGGTATGCCAATCTTTGAAGGAGGTTACCAGCAAATTACCTTCCAAGTTTGGATACTCTATCTTTAAAATGTTCGGAGATATACGGTGTTATCGATTAATAATCGGAATTGTCGATTATAGGCGCAGGTGTGGGCGTGGCACTACAAATTTTTTATCGGTTCTTAAAGGCGACTACCAGTAATATACCTACCAAATTTGACGTTGCCTACTCAAAAACTGCGGAAGATACAGCCATTTGAAAATTTTAGGGGCGGGGGTGTTGGGGGCGTCGGAGGTGGGCGTGGCACATGCCAATCTTTCAAGGACCTCGCCAACAACCTACCAACCAAAATTGGTGACTATATTCATTAAATTGTAAGAGATATGGGGAAAACTAGAGCGATTATTATGATGCACTAGATAGAGCAATATCTGAGCCACAAACAGAGGATCCATCGATTGCACCAAGCGAAGAGAGTTATATTAAACCTATTACAATTAGTAATGAAGACTATAGCCAAACGAATGAAATATCTAATGAGATCTTTAATTTTAGTTTAGAACGTCAGAAAAAACTTGATAAAGCATTTTAACCTACTAAAAAAGTGGCCAAATTATATTGGGGAGTTCAAAAATATCTGTACACAACAAGAATATTGAGGAGGAAACTGGTGAGGAGTGGAACCTTACTCCCGGGTTATATTCTTTGATATGCTTAAAAGATCCTAAAGGTTATAATGAAACGGATTTGGCTGCATATCAGAAAGTCTTAGCAAAAACCAATGCTCACAGAAAAAATCATCTACCTAATGGTCCGCTAAAGGGAAATCGTTCAAAGAAATACACTGAAATAATAAAAAAAACCTTTCTCAAAAAATGGCGAACTAAGTGCAATGTCTACACCTTTAAATAAGACATAGATGCAAAAGGGTGGGAGTCCTATGACGCTTAGCTTGGTATGATCCAAATGAGATTATTGAAAGATTAAGACTTTTAGTTGCCTCACAGGCAGCTGGAAACACTAATCATAATAATGAAATCGTTTCGATAATTGAAGAACTTCGTGAAGCAAAAATTATTTATTAAATAACTAGCACTGTATTTAACATTAATTTACTAATGTCAAAATGTTTCTTAAGAAGTTTGATCACTTCTTCTCGTCTATCGACGCAAAAGAATGGAAGAGTATAAAAAATCAAATTGCTGGTGTTCTAGTTGATGATGATCATAACATGATTTTTCAAACAAACGTCTTAAAAATGTGATCCCTTGGAAGATACTGACGCTGTTAATAAAGTCTAATTAGAAAGAATAGTAGAAGAAACTATGGAAAACTTTGAAAAACTGTTGTTGTAGTGGGGCGGCCAATTTGTCTTCCCAGGAAAAACACTTTTCTAATATTTTGTAGTTGTTGGTGTTGTATGCACCTTTCTTAATTTATTAATACTTCACTGTATTTTACACTTCTAGCTGTTTTCTTATACTAACTATGGTAACATATTACATTACATTATATTACATTTGGTTAACAGCGCTGAGTGCGCTGAGAGAACAAGATAGAACGTTGCAGTCGGACGTAACCGACAGCGGAATACTATTATACCTTAATTTGTGTACAGTTAATCGTTTATCGTTATGGGGGGCGGGAGTGGGCGTGGCCCAAAAAATTTTGGAGTTCGATCTTAGTAGTATACCTTCTAAGTTTGGTAACTGTAGCTCTTAAATTGCGGGAGATACAGGCATTTATCGATTTTTGTGGGCGGGAGTGGGCGTGGTCCAAAATTTTTTTTCCACATTTATGAAGGGTGTTACTAGCAATATACCTTTAAAATTTAGTGACTTAAGTTTTCAGATTGCGTGAGATATAAGGGTTTATCGATTTACACCAACAGGTGTATCGGTTCAGGTAGGTGGAGTGGGCGTGGCCATCCAATTTTTTTACCGATCGTTGGAGTAGTCACCAGTAACATACCTGCAAAATTTTGCGACTCTAGCTTGCAAATTACGGCAGATATGCGCATTGTAAATTTCTAGGGACGAAGTTCCTGGGGGCGGCGGATGTGGGCGTGGTCCAAAAATTGGTATGCCAATCTTTGAAGGAGGTTACCAGCAAATTACCTTCCAAGTTTGGATACTCTATCTTTAAAATGTTCGGAGATATACGGTGTTATCGATTAATAATCGGAATTGTCGATTATAGGCGCAAGTGTGGGCGTGGCACCACAAATTTGTTATCGGTTCTTAAAGGCGACTACCAGTAATATACCTACCAAATTTGACGTTCCCCACTCAAAAACTGCGGAAGATATAGCCATTTGAAAATTTTAGGGGCGGGGGTGAAGGGGGCGTTGGAGGTAGGCGTGGCATATGCCGATCTTTCAAGGACCTCGCCAACAACCTACCAACCAAATTTGGTGACTGTATTCATTAAATTGTAAGAGATATGGGGATTTATCGATTTGCTAAAATCGAATTTATCGATTTTCTAGCTCCCTAGTGGACGTAGGTCCAAACCCAAGACACTTTAACTTTTGAGGGTACTTTCCAGTATACATTCCAAGTTTCAAGTCTCTATCTCTAAGGGTGTCGGAGGAACGCGCGTTCATACAGACGGACAGACGGACAGACGGACAGACAGCATGACGGACATTGCACAAAACCAATATACTATTATTACCATTCTGGTATAATAGTATAAAAATGAGAGAAAGCTGAGAGGGTTTGGATGCTATGTTAATTGTGCCAAAATGACACGAGTTGAATCTTGTCGTAAACAACTGTTAAAAGAAAAAGATCAGAAAGTTCAGAACGCAATAAATGAAATGTAATTTACAATTCTTCATGAGATTAACAAAAATAAAATTGAGTTGGAAGAACTCTCGAAAAAATCAGAAAGTTCTTTATAAGCGATTTTTAATTCGTAAATAGTTATTAAAAAGTTTATTTGGCGGTGTAGTGTTCTATAATAAAATACATAAATAATGTGACTTTAGTGTGCTAAGATTTATAATCTGTATGACCGTTATCAAGTTCAGACATTACTCAAATGAGCGGAATAAAAAGAAAAGTAATTTCCATTTGGTGGAAGTGTATGGGTAAGATACTAAAAGCATTGGTATTAAATACAAATTTTTTTAAAATGTTCTGCGTACAGAACTATTCGAAAGGAAGCAGGCTTTGTACTCATTTATAAGAAATAATAATAACAAAAATATTGTGCAAAAGAATATAATATAATAATTAAAGAAAAGCTAAATATGAAGAGCAGTAAATAAAAAGTGAATCATGAGTAGGAAGAATTTAGTAGATGAATTACATGTGCCAGCACGAACAAATTTTAAACGTCGAAGAGTTATTATGAAGGGAATCGATGATCATTGGCAAGCAGACTTAGTTGAAATGGGACAGTACTCTTCACTTAATAAAGGATATAGATTTGTATTGACAGTTATTAATACTTTTTCGAAATATGCATGGGGACTAAAACGGCTAAAGAAGTTAAATACGCATTCTCAAGTATACTTAACGAGAATCGAATTCCGAAGACTTTGCAGCCGATGATTTAAAAGAATTTTTTAATACAGACTTTACAAGTTTGTGTAAAAAACATAACTGTTTAGTCAAACTAATAATTGATCAGCTTTTGATCTCATCTCATTTTGATATCTCTGTTAACCGTCACCAACATACGTAAAAAACATCGATAGTATCGACTATCGTTTAGTGTAAGGAAAACCTTTGAACAAGAAGAAGCCCACTTTTTCGTGTCGGCTAAATAAAATTCAAAATAATTGTTAAGATCACCGCCCAGACTTGTTGTTTCATGCTTGCATAAAAACGCGTTAAGCAATAGGTATATTAATAATAATACACTTTATAAAATGTACATGTACCTTAAAAATTAAGTAATGCTAATTACAATAAATAAATGAAGAAAATATAAGCACTCTATTTATAAATAAAAAAATTTTATTAATAAAAACTAGAGCAATTTCTTTTATTTAAACTTTTTAAACTATTTTCAACTAATTACGAAACATAGGTTAGGTTAGGTTAGGTTTGACGGCTGCGACGTGAAAAGGTTAGCACACATAGACCAGTTTTGATTTGACCCCTTTTGGTGCCGTGGATCTAAGTCCTGCTCCGAGAAAACTCATGGAAATTTGGATCAGTTAAACCAACCAGTCACATTTATGAATTTTGCGATTTTGGCTGGTCTAATGTGCGCCAGCTGCGTTAAGCCGGATAGGAAGTGACTTCCTAAGAAGGTGGACCGTCTTTTTGCTAGAGCTGGGCAGAGACAGAGGAAGTGTTCCGGAGATTCCACCTCTTCCTCGTCTCTGCAGCTCCTGCAGAAATCATTAAATGGGATATGAAGCCTACAGGCGTGAGAGCCCGCTAACCAGTGACCAGTAATTGCCCGGATCACGGCGGAAAAATTACTGCGGCTTAGATGGCACAGTTCTTTACTGCGCTTGCTATTATAAATTGGCCAAGTTTGGCGAGCAATACGACTACAGTTGGCGTTTCGCCATTTGTCGTTAGACCTGCATCTATTGGTCTCTTTTATCTTAAGCTTGCAGGTAGCTAGGGGCATGCTTACACCTTCCTTTCCAGTGAGGAGGGGTAGCAGAGTACCTTTCCTAGCTAGCTCATCAGCTATGCAATTGCCTTCAATGTTGCTGTGCCCTGGCACCCATATTAGGCTAATAGCATGCTGCTCTGCCATCTCTTGAAGAGATTTGCGGCAGCATGTTACTGTTGTCGAGTTTATTGACATTGCACCCAGGGATTTGATGGCCGCTTGGCTGTCAACATACAGTGGCTCACATAGGATTCTGCCCAGTGCCTAGCAAAAAATTTAAAGTGCTATAAAGTTTAAACAAGGAAACAAATTCAAAATGTTTAAATGCCAATTTGTTTAATGTTGTATCACATTTGAAAAACAAACTTTAGTTCTTATTAAAATATTAATTAATTAATTAAAATTAGTTAATATCTGAAAACATAACCAAAATTTACGTCACAAACATTTTGCCCAGTCTTAAGAAAAGTTTAATATTTGGCGTATAAAAGTTTGAATAAGGATGTTAATACTTAGTATGATATCCTTTAGCCTTAACAACTTCCCTTAACCTATTATTCATAGAAGATACCAGCTTCCGGGTAGTTTCTGGACTGATCCTGCTCCACTCCTCCTGCAGAGCATTTTGGGGATCCTGTTTGCAGGATATGTTGTGTTCCCGGATGTTATTTTCCAGCAGAGCCCACAAATTTTCAATAACATTTAAATCTGGAGACTGGGCCGCTGGAATCATCACGTGGGGGCAGTTCAATCTAAGCCAGGACTGTACTATTCCGTCCTTATGCTTGGGGTCGTTGTCCTGGTAGATCCGGAAAGTACGAGGGATTCCAGCTTCTCGGCACTTTGGAGTAAATTTTCCTTTAGTATATCAAAGTACACATTCTTGTCCATTGTTGTTTCAAAAATCACAAAATTTCCGGCACCGGCTGCCGAGATAGATGCCCATACCAGGACACTTCCTCCGCAGTGCTTGACTGTTGCCTTTAAGTTTTTGGGACTCAGCTCAGTATTGGAGTGTCGCCACACATAATTCCGTACGTCCGAGCCAAAAATGTTTATTTTGTGCTTAAATTCAAATATGACTGTGTTCCAGAACTCCAAATCCTTGTCCAAGTGGATTTTGGCGAACGTCATCCTATACCCTGTATTTTTTGCTTATATAAATTGCTCTTTCCGTGATGCTCGGGCCTTAAAGTCATGGTTGCGCAGAACTTGGAGCACAGCTCCCATACTGAACTTTTTCCTTATTTCATCCTGCACCTATTGAGTCAGTTTTTGAGCCGATAGCTTAAGATTTCCCCTTGAAATCTTGATGATCCTTAGCTCGTCCTGCTCGGTGAAAATCGGGTTTGGTGCAATTCCGCCCTTGTCCTCTGTCCAATTTTCGTCGACGAAACTCCAAATGATGTGGAATACAGTTGACTTGGCTAGATTGACCATTTCAGCTATTTGGCGATGTGAATATCCGATTTTTAAGTGTTCCAGGATGAGTTTCCTTTGTTCAATGGTAGTCAGTTTGCCCATGGTCCTTGTTGGTTTGTTGCACTCGAGATGCAGGATATAACTAAACTGACTATGAAGGATTGGTCTATTTATACCGAAAAAAATCAACTTTAGGTAAAAAAATCCGGGTTTTATGGCACCCAGGTATCCATAAAGTACCTGGGCAGAAAGTTTGTGACCTATAATTTAGGTACTTTTTTACATAACCCGACCTAGTGGGTGGGGAAATCCCAATTTTTTAGGATCATATATTATTTTTTGTGGTTAATATATGTACCTGTCATGGGTCTTTGGAATTTTTGAAAAATATTACATAATTACTTTATGGCAGGCAATTAAAATTGGTGCTAGGCACTGGGCAGAATCCTATGTGAGCCACTGTATATTATGTATAAATTAGAGTCCTCTGCCTCTTAAATTGTGGAATTTATTGCTATAAGAAATCGAAATGTATCGATAATTCAGAAACTGAGGCAGTTATCGATAAAATAAAGCAAACTTGATCTGCGCCTGGTACACGAGAACTTATATTCCAATTTTGAAGTCTCTAGCTCTTATAGTCTCTGAGATCCGCGTGTTCATACAGACGGACAGACGGACAGACGGACGGACGGACGGACAGGGCTATATCGACTCGGCTGTTGATCCTGATTAAGAATATATATACTTTATGGGGTCGGAGATGCTTCCTTCTGCCTGTTACATACTTTTGCACAAAACCATTATACCCTTTTTACCCATTTTTAATGGGTTAAGGGTATAAAAAATGGGATGAGTTCGACTATTAATAATACCAAGCGGATTCATTGATCTCTGCATCTTTATTGTCCAAGGACGTAAAAAGGATTCAGATTAGGGCGCCGTATTGTAAAATTTAGTATATTCTATAACAAACTAATACTCGATTAAAAATTCATTTTAAAATATTGTTTTTATTATGTTTTGGCTCATTGTAGATTTATCCAAATTATATATTTATTTTAGTAAACCTCTTCATGTTAGTAAGCCTCTTTACTTAGCCAAATGCGAAAAATAAAGTAATAATCGCAAAACGAAAATAATCCATTCAGAAACTATCGAGATTATAATTTTTCATAATTTGATCAAATTTACAAATATAAACAACAAAACAACAATAGTGTTTGCGCTATCAGCTTTTTGATAGCTTTAGTTCAAGATAAATACACTTAGTTATTTCACAACGTTATAATGTTTATTCACAAATGTATTGGCTTAATTGTTATTAATTATTAGAGTATTATAGACTAGAAAGCCACTTGCTTAGTCTTTCAACAACGAGAATATTAACTAACGATCGATACACGAAATGAATGCACGAAGATTTGAAGCCAATTGCTAAATCTTCTCAACAACGAGATTAACTAATTACACCGATCGATCTGTTAGACTTGTGCGATAACTATCAATTGTCCACTATCAAGTTTATTAAAACTAGATGCCCAATGCTTAGTCTTCTCAACAATGACACAATCTTTAATTAGCACGCTCGAGTTATGCGAACCAACTTTAATTAACAACGATAAATATTCAACTGTGATATAGTGTAAACTCACTAGATGCAGCAGCCGACGGATCAGCGAGCGCCCTTTGTATAGAGAGAGAGAGAGCGCTGCACAAGAGAGCGCGGTACTATGAGAAGAGAGCGGCAAAGAATAGCGCTGATAACGCTGGCTGCTACAGCTCGAACTGCACTTAAGATAATTTGCATGTGTAAATGCACCTACTAATACTCTATATTTATTGAGCCGCGCAGGGCTCCAAATGTTCAGCAAATTAACGACTAACTAATTTGCTGCTGACGCCAACAAATAGAAAATCACCCTTAAGAGAAAATCACAATGAAAACAAATCAATTTGTTTTGTGTCTAGAATAATATATGTGGGTTGGATTGTGGTTTCTGAGACCAACGTCAACAACAACGACGAACATGAAGAACAGTAACAACGACGATCCCTAGACAACAACGATACCGAGACGACGAAGAGCAACGAGAGCGAATTCGCAAGACGGCGAATTCGATCGAGGAAGAGAAGCGGCGAAGACGACGACGACGATGACGTGACGACGACAAGGGAGTTGCAGTTCGGCCTTTGACGGAATAGGTTGTGAGAGCTGTGGCTCAAGTCGAGTTGAACGAGTGAACGAGTGGAAAGAAGCAGACTTTAATATTACAAACTATTAATGACGTTATATTATATTATATTAACCAATTAATAACGTTGATGTAATAAAACCCTCACATATATAATATATATATGTAGGATATGGTTGTTTATCCCACGTTTATTATTATTATTAGAGTTTATTAATATTATTGTTGGTTTTTACTAAATAGTACATATTCACTTTAACTTTACGATTAGACAATTTTGACGAATTGTTTGCGTACTTTATGCGCGTGCGTTTCCAACGCGATCTTGGCACCGAATGCTCGCAAACTCACTCCCATTCTCTCTGTGTTCTCTCTCAGTGTCCCGTCTCTCAGTAACGGTGACCACTTCGAGTTCCCTTTTGTTCCGTCTTTTCCCATTCCTACATTCGGCCCTCCTGACCTAGGATTCGCCCCGAACTCCTTCACATTATCTTCCACAATTGATATTCGGCTCGGCCCTTCTCTATTTTTATCTTCCTCAACTTCAAAGCTACCATAGGATAGCGATCCGTATGGAATGCACTTAGCAACTTTTCCTTTCTTTCTTTTCCGATCAGAGGCTCTTTTCGCAACTTTAATTAAAAACTGATTCATAGCACATCTAGTTACTCGCGCCGGTCCTTAATTTGCCCATCTCGCAATTTGCTAAACACTTCTTTGCATTGCCTGCCTGACTGTGATTCAAATCGTTCAGAGTAACATCACACATGTCTTCACTCTTCTCTGAAGTAAGCATACACAAATCTTCACCCTCATTCTGCAGTTCCGAGCAAGAACCATGCTCTTTCTGACTATTGTGTATATTTCTGTTGACCGCAGGCACTTCCACAACTTTGCGTACAAACTCTATTCCATTCATGGACACTCTCAGGTCGACATCCTTAAGAATTGTCCTACCCAAAATGGCGTCAAACCTCATATCTTCATCGGCAACAACATGAAACTCGACTTCCATACTGTAGTAGGCAATAAAAGATAACGTTAATCTATTGTAATTCTTCATTTAAAAGCACGTCTACTCATATCAGCGATCATCACAAGACTCCTCGCTCGAGCTCGTCAGTCTTTACTTCTCTCTTTGGTTTCTCATTTAAGAGATGTTAAATGAGCTTAACATTATTGCTTACAGTACTAGCGATGGCCTAATACCGATGTGTGTTAGTGGTGGCCTGCTACAACTCGGCCATCCTGACGTATTGGATCCCCTGATCACGCTTAATTTAAAATTACAAATTTCTGTTTCATTTAAAATTGGACTATTGTACATGCTTGTTGAGTCAATTGTAATATCGGGACTATATGTTTCATTTACTTTGTTATTGATGTTTGCCACAATTGGCGTATTAATTTCATTTTAAAATTTGCATAACTGTTTGATTATTTTCTTTCTTAACTATTGACATAACTGACTGATCAGTTTCTTTCTTAACTTTTGTATTTTCATTGATTCCTCTTTCTACCGTTGTCATTGTATCTTCTTTCTACCGTTGTCATTGTATCTTTTTTCTACCGTTGTCATTGTATCTTCTTTCTACCGTTGTCATTGTATCTTCTTTCTACCGTTGTCATTGTATCTTCTTTCTACCGTTGTCCTTGTATCTTCTTTCTACCGTTGTCATTGTATCTTCTTTCTACCGTTGTCATTGTATCTTCTTTCTACCGTTGTCCTTTTTTTGTCCATCATTCCATTGAGCTTTCTACTTAAAATTTTATACTAATATTAAGACTTCGTTTCTTCGATTTCGTAAAGTGCAACTGAGTTTTTTGTGTGAGGTTATTTAACTGTTGTAACTATCTGTTTATTTTCTTTGCTCGGCTCGCTCTTAACTTGCTTTGTATCGTTATTGTAATCATCGTATAAAAATGTGTGTTTCAACTGTTCTCCTCTTCTCTATTTCTAACTTTCACTCGCCTAACAATTGAAAACAAATTTCATGTATAAGGAAATCCCTAAATTCTTTTTATCGTTTAGTATTTTTAGTATTTGCTTGTTTCTTAATGTGGGTGACGGTTTTGGGCTATTTGCTGCTTTCTTCTATACACTCTTTGTTCTTATGCTATTTTTTAAACATAACTTGCATATACATACATAATATATTTTGTTCTTGTTCTTAATTCACGGCTGTTTTTCTTTGTTGTTGTTTTTACTTCTATTCTAACATGCCTTATTACATCTTCTTCTTCTTTTTGTTGTTGTTGTTTTAATACATGCGTTCGATTATTTTGCATACATATGTGTGTGTGTGTGTGTGTGGAATGATTTACAAAAGTTGTTTTACTTGTGGTTGTTGTTTTGTTTTCGAAATTTAAATATTGTTAAACAATAAACTAATTGCTTTTCTGCTTATTCTGAATAAATTGGAAATACAAGAACTCTATTTAATTTCTACTTTGTGACGATTGCTTCTTATTACACATGATTTGCACTCATTATTTTTATTGTTTTACCAATTAATATTCGCTATTGAAGTTTTAAAAGTTTTGTATAGTTAATAAGCACACATGCTTGGATAGTGTATAGAGTTGTCCTTGAAATTGCATCCGCTTCCGTCATTGTCGTCGCCGCCGCTGTTAGATCCGTTACTTAGGTTGCCGTTGTCGCTGTTGTTGCCGTTGCTGATGCCCGCGTCGTTTTCTATATCGTCGCCTTCGCTGTCAGCACCGTTACTTATGCTGCCGTTGCCGTCGCTGTTGTTGTTTATTTTTGAGTCGTCTTCTGTATCGTCGCCTTCGTTGTCAGAACCGTTACTTATGTCGCCGTTGCCGTCGCTGTTGTTGTTGCTTGTCTTCTGTATCGTCGCCTTTTTTGTCAGAACCGTTATTGTCTTAGCGCCCGTGATCGGCGATTTCATTACCGCTAGCTAGTTTTTCGACTGCGTCACTGAGCATTCATTGTATTTTATATTATCCAGTTGCTCCACAATGCCATCATCCTCGATTACTTCTTCAAACAGATCGTCGACATTATCAATTGCGTTCCTCTTCTTTGTATTTTTAAGGCTGTTGTTGCATCATTTGTTGCTATGCGATATCATTTTCGTCATTGTCGTTGTCCTCTTCGTCATCATCATCATCGTCGTCGTCGTCGTTGTCCTCGTTATCATGGTAAATGTTGGGTTATTGGTTTTGCTTTTACATATTTATTTTCGATGTTCCATTCTCTGAGCTCTTGTTGTAGCCAAACTTAAATTTTTCTTTTGCTTTTGTTAAATTTTATTCTTCTTCGTCGATTGGCTTTTCAAAGGTTTGCATTTTTAAATTAACAGTTGCAGTTGTTGTTGGTTGTATTTTTTGTTATGTAGGTACAGTTTCCATTTGTTCGCTTTCATTTTACATCTTTGCAGTTTTTTCACTTTCCCGTTTTTATTTATTTAAACATTTTTGCACCTTTTTCTTTTTACGTTTTTCGTTTTTGATTTTTGTTGAGTACAGTTTTCATTTGATCGCCTTCCTTTTAAATTTCACATTTATTTTTTTTTGCTCATTTTTATCAACGGTTATCCCACTTCTGAGATTGTAGTAGGCAATAAAAGATAACGTTAATCTATTGTAATTCTTCATTTAAAAGCACGTCTACTCATATCAGCGATCATCACAAGACTCCTCGCTCGAGCTCGTCAGTCTTTACTTCTCTCTTTGGTTTCTCATTTAAGAGATGTTAAATGAGCTTAACATTATTGCTTACAGTACTAGCGATGGCCTAATACCGATGTGTGTTAGTGGTGGCCTGCTACAATACCAATGCCATCAATGTGCACAAAGATTATAAAACTGCCATATGTGATAATTTGAGCCTTTCCTATTCCTGTCACACATTTTGAACTACCTGTCAAGACACTGTTTCCAAATTTGACGAAAACCTTTCTACGCATCAAGCAAAGATCTGATCCTGAATCCACCCGTGCTTTAAAACTAACTTCCGAGTGCACCACCATTTTAAATTCCCATCCGGATGATGTAAACATGCTTGATGGCGTTGTTACACATTCATCTTTCACAATATTGGTTGATTTCTCTTGCTCCAACTGCACTTCGACTCTACATTGAGATGCTATATGTCCTGGTTGACCACGTTTGAAACACGCGAATTCTCTCTTCTTGCAATCCTTTTGCAAATGTGATTCGTCGCCACACTTAAAACATTTTCTCACCATGTTTGACATTCTTTCCCTTTCATTCTCACCTTTGCTGGCCTGTGAGCTACATTCGACTATCTGTCCTCGCATCTTCTGATATGCCTCAATCTGTATCTTCAGTTGCCTCATACTCCTGGCCTGGTACAACAATGCCTTATTAGTTCTAGAGTCGGGAATACCGCCAATGAAATACTCTATCAAACTGTCCTCTTCCAAATTAATGGGCATTGCTATTTCCATCAGACTATATAGGTGTTCATGTAAAGTTTCATTTCTCATCTGCTGCCTTTTGCCAAGTCTACGGTGAATTTCAGCTGACGACACTCTTACGGCAAATTCGTCGATCAACACTCTCTTTAATGTGTTCCAATCACGAATATCACGTTGGCTACGTACAAACAACTTTGCTGCACCACTAAGCAATTGCTTGGCATATATGAACAACTGAAGCTGACTCCACTCTACAGTAATCGCACACTCTTCGAGTTCTCCTATCCACTGATTAATGTCTGGGGAATTTGAACCAGAAAACTGTGAAACACTACCTTCAACATCCTTTAGAGTAAACCATGACCTTGCCATAGGTGCGGCTTCTCTCTGTCGGCTCTGACTTGTTACACTATCCATTACTGTTGTATCTAGTACTTCATTATCAGAAATATCACTATCTTGCTCATTGTCTTCAACACTCTGCAACCCAAAATGATTCATTTGTCTATTTTGCAACTTTAATTTCTTCCCAATTGCACTAAGCCTAAACTCTGATAACTTCACCCGCAATACACATTTGCGACTGTTAACGATTACACTTAACACTATGTTAGTTCTTCTGTTAGTTTTTTCTGCTTCCGTCGTAGCTTTCGTCTCACCCCTGGCGTAGAAGAATTTTCGGCAACTCACACCACGACTTCAACACTGCATTTGTCGCCGCTATACCAGATTATACTCACAAACCACAACTGTTTGCCTCTATTCTCTGTATACGCACGTCCCCTGCCGCTGCTCTGTTGTCGTCTGAGCCTTCTCCTTCCACACGCCACTCGTCTCGATCCGCTCACACAGCAACAACACTCTCGCCACACAGACTTTGCCTACAAGCCTCAGCTGCTTGCCTTTACTCGTCTGTACACGCACGCCTTTTCTTCTGCACTCTTTAGCGTCGCCTTCCTTCGCCGTTGCCTTGATTCGATGTCTCGACGCTTGTAATGCAAAAACGAATTTCACAACTTTTCGAAATTCCGTTTCACTGCATACAGCCTTCTCTTTCACTCGCCTTCAAGTCTTAGTGGACTACCGCACAGCACAAATTACGCAATTTTATAAAATCGCACAATGTTTAAGTGAATTGTTTATGTAATGTTTCTATTTAGCATCCCGGACGAGCTCCCATTTGTATGATATGGTTTATTAAATTCCAAGTTTATTATTATGATTAGAGTGTATTAATATTATTGTTGGGTCTTACTAAATAGTACATATTGTTGCATTTTTGGGTCACTATCGATAGTGGCCTATCGCATACCACCACATCTTTGCGACGACAAGGTTGCATTTTTTGGGGTTAGAGCGAATTTGACATGTGATAAAAGAAAAAAAGACAATCAGTGCGCAGGTCAAGATTATTGGCGGGCTGCAAAATTTTAAAGATAGAGCGAGGAAATAGGAAGAGTGCGAACCCTCTATTAGATTTACGCGTAGTGAAAAAGGAAATCCGGCGTAAGTGTGTTTGAAATAGTTAAATGTTGTTTATGTATTAATTTTATGTTATGTGTATAGGTGGCCGACGGCAGGTTACGCCGGCGAATTTATTCACTTGATCTTAAATTGATCACTGGTTGCTGGCACGATACGTGGGACATTGCCAGGCATAACAGCAACGGCGTCGCTTGGAACCAAATCTGTGAGACACCCGGATTATCACGCCGGTGGACACACACACAAGCAACGGCACGTCGCCCACCCTGAGGCAATAAGTTTACGCCGGTGAGTGCGTTCCTATAAGGAACTGTAACGCCGCGCCCCACCAAATATATATAAAGCCACACAGTCCAGTCAATCAAAAGGATTGGACTGAACGAAAAGTATTAAGACGCATGAGCCAAGTTTTGTTTGTTCTGCTCCGAAAAATGCGCTAAATGTGTGGAGTTGCGAACTGCAAAAATGTTTGTTAATATAAATTAATATTGACAGTCGCACCCACACACATAAATATATTTGTAAATAAGGAGGAAACCCTTTAAAGTCAACCAACAAAATTGTAAAACAAAAAGCCCCAATTCAGTGCCCAAGGCGCCGTGCTCCTGCACAGCCTTTATATATATATCCCGCCATTAGTATTTAAGTACATGTTGTATATGTCGTAGATGTATAATTTGATAGTAATTTAAGTGTATATTTGCATATATATATATATTCGAATTATCGCTAGGATTAAGTACACTATCGAATATTGCACAAAAAATTTAAAGTCCGGCATCCGGATTTTTGCCAAATTGACAACTCCCCTTCTAACACCCCCCCCGTACCGAATACTCATATTAGAGCTCTAGTAGGGTAGGATAGGGATTGAGGGACGTCCACGGAATAACCCACCGTGTGGATTAAATTGTCTTGTTTAATTTTTTTTATTTGGCAAAATTCCAATTCAAATTTAAATTTGAATTGCCAGTAACAGAAAATCGATAACGCCACCTGTTGGCTAATAGCTATATATATAAAATATTAGTAAGTAGTCCCAATGTTTGTCAATAAATAATAATGAAGTTCATAATGTGTGAGTAAATTCTGTAGAGGGGAAAAATCACCGGGAGCATGGAGTAGATCAATCGTCCACTCCAATACAAGGGCGATGGGCCTGAAAAAAATTAAATAGGCCCATTGCAGGAAGGGCGGGTACGTCGTGGCCATATACACCAGGCCTGCCAACTGTTTCTTTTATTTTGTGTGTGCATGTAGGTCGTTATGTAGTGTTGTGAAGGTCGAGTTTTGTTTTTGGAGTCTGTACCGTCTATTCAGGGCTGTTAACTTATACGATTACACGATTTTGCTGAATTGTTTGCGTACTGTTATGCGCGTGCGTGTTCCAACGATGCTCTCGGTCACCGGAATGCTCGCATCCTGGTACTTCTCCATGTGCTCTCTCAGTGTCTGGATACATCGTCAATGACAGCAGTGGACTTTCCTTGTACGATCTGGCTGTACGCCTTCTTGGATGTACGCATTAGGAACGCTCCGTGTCAACTTGCCAGACTGCTTCTTCTTCCCTAAGTATTTCTGTTGCTTGATTAGTTATGCTGTGGGTTCTGCAGGCATGTATGACAAACTGTGACTGTTACGTCGTTAACTTGCTGTCGATTACTGCTTATGACTTGTTTCTTGATTCGTGGTTGCTTTCTCTGTTGCTTGTTGAGTGACTGCTTTTGGTGCGGTTGGTGTTGCTGTATCTATAGTTTCTCTTTTTGATTTGCTGCTGTTACACGTGTAATGACCAGATTGTTCCTTGTAGTCTTGTATATTGGGCATTGTTTGGTTACGCAAGTAAGCGTGCCAAACAACAAGTAAAGCAGCTTCTCTTTTAATATTTCTCTCTTTGATAAGTTATGCTCTGCGCAGCATAAAGAGCAAATTAACGTAACGATCATAACTGTTGTTTTATATATGCTCATTTGCATTTCGTTTTATTGCATTTGTTTTCACTTTGCTTGCCTTTTTTCTTTTTGCTGAGCGCAAGCAGCAGCTGCAATTCGGCAGCTAATTAGTTCTATTTCGTCAATCGAGAATTCAAGTCGCGGCACGGTATTCGACACCGCTTGCCAAATAGTTAATTCGTATAATTAAAAGTGCTAAGCTCAACTCGGAGCTTATAACTAACAATTGATAACTATTTTTAAGTTTGGCCACGAAGGCAATTAATCTCGTTGTTGTGAAGATTTAGCAATTGGCTTCAAATCTTCGTGCATTCATTTCGTGTATCGATCGTTAGCTACTATTCTCGTTGTTGAAAGACTAAGCAAGTGGCTTTCTAGTCTATAATACTCTAATAATTAATAACAATTAAGCCAATACATTTGTGAATAAACATTATAACGTTGTGAAATAACTAAGTGTATTTATTTGGAACTAAAGCTATCAAAAAGCTGATAGCGCAAACATTGGTGACCCCGACGTGATTTTCTTGTTTATTAAGTGCGTTTAATAAACAACGATGAGCGAATACGATGCTCCCTCTGAAACAATTTATTCAGGAAGATTCGTATTTGTTTACAACTGGGAGATACATTTGTGTATCGTATTGGCTGAACCATTTATAAAGTGCTCAGTTATAGCCTTACATTATATTTGGACGTTGAAGTACTAACGTGCAGCTACATTCAAGTGGCCCAACGATACCAAGCTCGGGCTTGTTAACGCGCGGACCCAGGCGAAAGCAGCCCCCCCCCCCCAAAACAACCGACCGTGGGGCGACCGCACGAGTTACTACTACGAAGATCGCGAATTAGAAGAAAGATGACACAACAAAACATTTTTAATTACATTAATAGGGGAGTTGCAAATAATTACAGGGAAAAGCTTATTATAATTAGTACATAAAATTCTAAATGGATTATGTAAAGCATAATTCGAACTACAAGTTTGAAGAAAGATGGGTAGAAAGTTCCTTGTTGTGGAATTTATTGCTATCGGAAATCGAAATTTATCGATAAGTCAGAAACTGAATTCGATCGATAAAATAAAGTACACTTTATCTGCGCCTGATATACTTTATGGGGATGTAGATACTTCCTTCTGCCTGTTAAATACATTTGCACAAAACCATTATACCAGAGTCGTCCCAATTATTTTAATCATTAGAAATTTAAAATGCGCATATCTGCCGTAATTTGCAAGCTAGAATCGCAAAATTTTGCAGGTATGTTACTGGTAACTCCCCCAAAAGTTCGATAACAAAATTGGATGGCCACGCCCACTCCACCTACCTAAACCGATACACCTGTTGGTGTAAATCGATAAACCCATATATCTCACGCAATTTGAAAACTTAAGTCACCAATTTTTCAAGGTATATTGCTAGTAACACCCTTCATAAATGTGGAAAAAAAATTTTGGACCACGCCCACTCCCGCCCACAAAAAACGAAAAATGCCTGTATCTCCCGCAATTCAAGAGCTACAGTTACGAAACTTAAAAGATATATTACTATGATCGGGCCACGCCCACTCCAGCCCCCAAAAACGATAAACCTATAATGCATTTAAAGCTTGGTTCAGGGTATATGGTTGTCGAGCTCACTCGACTACAGCGTTCTTACTTGTTATTATTATAGTTAAATTGACCTTTCTTAGAGAAAGATATATTATAGAAAATAGATGATAATTGTTGTATTAAGTTGTTTCCTTTTGCTTGAGAAATTGTTTTCCAATATTCAAAGGGCTCACACAAAATTACAAACAAAATGTTTTTTATATAAATAAATTGAGCTACCAAAGTAACAACAAATTTTTTATTACCATGGTTTCATTTTTAAATATTTTGTGTTAGTGTAGCTGCACAATGTATAGCGTATTCTTCAAGGGTCAATTAACTGCGACGCGCTCGAAAATGGGCGACTAAAAAAAGTGAGTGGTGCCCACTTGCGAGTGTGTGTGTGTGTTGATGTTGTGGGAGGTAAGCATAGATTAGATCTTTGGCCACTTTCTCCCCGACTGACTGATAAACAAAATATGTACAGCAGATGCCAAAGGGACCGCAACGCTTTAACCATAAAACAGCCATTATCGCCAGGAGTCCTCAGCCAGTTTTAGCTTTATTTTTAAGCGTTTTAATTTCTACATTGAGAGAGAGTTGCTACTGCTTATTCTGGTTGTCAGCAACATGCACATCCAATTGCAATTAGCCAAGGTGTGGGAAAAGAGGAAAAGTGAAAAAGCAGCCACAAGCGGGCGATGCGAAAACGAAACCAATTTAAACAAGCGGCAAAAAAGCCAAGAAAAATAAATATTTTGAAACCAGTGAAGAAAAAGTGTGATTTAGAGACAGTTATGGAACGACTTGGAGATGCCCGTAGTAACTTTCTGTAAATCTCCAAAAATATGTGTTTTTCAATGTTTGGTTAAGTAAGGGAAATAGTAAAGACTATCTTATATCTACCACAATCTGAAAGGCAAACTTGGACTGTATTTCTTGGCTGCACACAACTTAAGGTATCATAGTATTTCGCTGTCGGTTACGTCCGACTGATCCATCCTATCCGACAGCCAGCAATAAACGCTATTTGTGGGACGAAAATCACTTCTTAGGTGGTCCTAGAAGCACGATCCAGACTTTACCGACTCGGGGCAACCAATATGCTCACCCTTAGATGGGTCCCGGGCCACACGGACATAGTAGGGAACGAACTGGCAGACAGGCATGCAATTTCTGGGGCGGAGAGAACTAGTAGGACCTGAACCGTATTGTGGCATCGGAAGGCACACGATACGGCAGAAGCTTATAAACGAAGAAAGACAGAGGAGGCAACGGAGCTGGGCAGAGGCACCAACTCTGATAAGCCAAATGTCTTCTGGGTGGCTATAATCAGAAGCGATTTAAGCAGATTATAGCCATGTGCAAAAACAATCTTAGAATACACATCGGTCTACTGACTGTAGACTAAGAAGTCACCTAGCCAAGCTGGGTATAATTAGAAGCGGACTCTGCAGGTTCTGTGAAGGCGTGGAGGAATCCTCAATGCACATCCCAGCAGAGTATGTCGCCTTAGCAAGGAAGAGAAGAAAAATCCTAGGGATGCATGTCATGATGAGCAATGACATAGTAGCCCTCAACCCAATAAAATTTCTAGCATTCGTGCAAGAGCTTGGGTTGATGGAGGAGCTTTAAGCCCAGAAGGGGGCACAATAGACCTATCAGGTCGCAGTGCACACACCCCATAACCTAATATAATATAATACGTCCGACTGTAACGTTTTCTGTTGTTGGATTATAATTTTGACTTATGTTTTGACCCAAAATCACGTTTTCAACTTTGAATGTACGATTGATCCAGAGGCCAACCTATGATAAAAACGTCCTCGCTTTTGAAAATGCGTTGAGTTATGACGAAGTTATGGGATTTTGACGGTTTGACCTATGCCATAATGTCGATTTTCAGACTATAAATTTGACTTATGTTCCGACCCAAAATCACGTTTTTAACTTTGAATGTACGATTGATATAGAGGCCAAACTATGTTGCCGACTTCGGCCTTAAAAATCTTAAGTGCGCATAGAGGAATCAATTTTTTTAAGAATGTTACTGGTAACTCTCCTAAGAGATCGATAAAAACTTTGATTGCCACGCCCACTTCGCTTACCTAAACCGAAACACCTGTTGGTGTAAATCGATAAGACCATATATCTAACGCAATTTGAAAGCTTAATTCAGTTAGAATTGTTAACTCCATCCGCATGCTTTTGATATTCATGCTCCTGGATTTCTTCGAGCGTGGTGAACCACTGCCACAGCCATGGCAACAGAGATGGCGGTTTAGCTGATGATTGATCTGATGCGAAGCAAGCAGTTTGGTTACGCAGGCATGCGCGGCAAACAACAATTAAAGCAGCTTCTCTTTTTATATTTTGCAATTCGGCAGCTAATTAGTTCTATTTGGTCAATCGAGAATTCAAGTCGCGGCACGGTATTCGACACCGCTTGCCAAAAAATTAATTCGTGCAACTAAAAGTGCAAAGCTCAACTCGGAGCTTATAACTAACAATTGTAACTATCTTTAAGTTTGGCCACGAAGGCAAATAAACTATATTTAATAGAAAAGCAAATTTCGGTGCGTTTCTATTTATTTGTGTGACTTTTGAAAAATTCGATAGCTATTGAAAAAGCTCAATAGCTCAACATTGGTGACCCCGACGTGATTTTCAATTAGCTCTGTTTGTTTAAATAAATACAAAATATTTAAAGTAAAGAGTTAATAAAACTCGCGCCCGCGCTCTTGCATTGTTGTCGATATTCTCGGTTCGTTTTGTGCTCACTTTCGGTTCAAGTGTTTGACCTCAAATTGACATTGGCGCCTGCGCAGTCGATTCGCTTATATCGTTTGCCTAAACAGTTGCAGCAGCCGTTTCTGCATTATTATTGTTTGTCCCAATTCGTTTTGCTTGCGCTTATGAACAAAGTGTTTGCCCAATTGACATTGCGTTGTTTTGAACTTGTGAAATTCCGTGATTCCTAAGGGAATATTTAAAAATGCATAATTCTGCTGCCGTTCAGTCTCGTACTGCCCCGTTTTACAAAGCCAAGGCGAAAGCTATTGATGAACAGGTAAAACGGATGGCCAAAGCAATCGCTCCGGAGCAAATTGTGCATCTCAGCGAAGAAGAGTTGGCTGTTCGGCTCAAGGCGTTGGAAAGTGCTAAGCAGGCATTTTACAATATGCATGACGCGTTGGAGGAGCTGCATTATGATGAAATCGGGAGTGAATTACGGGCATGTTTTGATGACTTATCAATATTAGTTGAAACTAGCTTGCGACGCGAAATTAACAAACGAAAGTTATCTTCGCCGTTGTGCTCGACTATGAGGCAAGAGTCCTGTTGTGACAATCACACCTTGTCTCAAAGCCGAATCCGGTTGCCTGAGATCAAGCTGCCCGAGTTTAGTGGAGGATATACACAGTATGCAGAGTTCATAGCGATGTTCTCTTCAATCATTAATGCGGACTCAGGACTTTCGGATGTGGAGAAGTTTCAGCACTTGCGATCGTGTCTGAAAGGATCAGCCTTGGATAGTGTTTCTTCCTTGGAAATCAGCAGCGCTAACTATCCAGTTGCATTGGAGCTGCTTAAAAAACGGTTTAACAACAAGCGTCTCATTTTCCAAGCACATATCACGGAGATATTGGGATTAGATTGCATCGAGTCGTCATCAGCGGTAAAACTTCGAACCCTTTCGGATACGCTTAACTCCAACATGCGCGCTCTACAAAGCCTGGGCAACGTTCAGCAGATTGCGGGTTTCATTATCGTGCACAGTTTGCTGCAGAAAGTGGACAAGGCAACGCAGATCAGTTGGGAGGAGACAGCACCGATGGAAACTATTCCGACTTGTGAGCAGTTCTTGGAATTTCTGGATCGACGATGTCAAAGGTTGGAAAATGTGGAACACGCTATGGCAACGTATACGCCTAGCTCTAAGGTGGGAAAAAGTAGTACAAGCGTCAACACCAGCAGAAAGGCCTTTGTCGCTACTAACTCCAACACAAATAAATATGTGTTTTGTGAGACCTTTGGCCACTTAATTTATAACTGTTCCCGTTTTGGAAATTTGTCTCCGCAACTGCGTCTACGAGAGGTAAAGAAGCTCAACCTTTGCATTAATTGCCTGTGTAAAGGTCATCGGCTAAAGGAGTGCAGCTCCACTACCTGCAACCGCTGCAAGGCCAAGCATCATTCGCTTCTGCATTTTGAGAATCAGATTGACGGCTCTCAAGTTAACTTTGCTCTGCATCCGCCTGCTGCAAACCCTTCGGCAACACTTGTAGCCCAAAATCTTAGTCAAGACGTGGTGCTCTTGGCAACTGCTGTAATCAACGTTAGAAGTCGTACTGGAGCTTTAGTCCCTTGCCGAGCGCTACTGGATTCTGGATCGCAGGCGCCCATTATCACATCTCGTTTAGCTCAACACCTCCAGCTGCGCGCGCATCGCTCACCTACTTTGATTTCAGGATTGGGGGAGTCTACTGTTGCCTCAGAAGGCTATTCAGCCGATATAAGCTTTCAATCGCGAGCATCTGCGTACTCTGCCAACATCTCAGTTCTCGTAGCTCCGTCTATAACTGGAAATCAGCCTAGCCACGATGTCAACACTGAGCTCTGGAATATACCCTCAAATATTCGCTTGGCTGATCCAGAGTTCTTTAAGGCGAACAAAATTGATTTGTTAATTGGAGCTGGACTGTTTTTTGAATTGTTGTGTGTCGGTCAAATCAAAATCGCCCCTTGTTTGCCTATTCTTCAAAAAACTCAACTGGGCTGGATAGTGACAGGAGGAACTTCTTCAGCGAGCCCTGCCTCATTGATGGTCACTAGCTCAGTTCTGATGCCAAATCCTATCCTAGATCACAAGCTTGATGAAACCGTTCGTCGGTTTAGGGAGGTAGAATCGTGTTCCCGTTTAGTCAACGAATCTACCAAGGAGGAACTTGATTGTGAAGATCTGGAAGCCTTTGAGGAACTCAAGCACTGGCACATGATGATGACATTCCAATTGGCCAGCTACGGCACCGAGAAGCGTCTGCGTCTCTTTATGGACACTCTGCTCGACAATGAGTTGCCGGAAACGATGCAGACAAAATCCAAATACGAGCTGAGACAGCGCGTCTGGAATACGCTGGAGCCGCACATAGATTGGAATCATATTTACAACGAATACTTGGATCTGTATCATCTGGATGGGGAGAATTTCGTTCAGCCCACATCGCCACCACAATCATCGCTAGTCTCTTATCCGTTACCCAGTGCGCTACCGGACGCGAGCAGCTGTTGCCGGACCTCGTTCTCTGCTTGCTCATATTCGGCTACACTATTGGCCTATTGGTGGGCGTAAGACTGTCTCCAGCGTAACAACAAAATGCATTATGTGTTTTCGAGCAAAACCGGTCCTGGCTGAGACAATCATGGCTGATCTTCCCCGCGATCGTGTTAGTGGCTCGCATCCTTTCGCTGTCACTGGAGTGGACTATTGTGGACCGTTTTATTACAAGAGCGAGATTCGTAACAAAGGACCAGTAAAATGCTACATCTCGGTCTTCATTTGCTTCGCAACAAAGGCGGTGCATCTCGAACTGGTTCCTGATTTGTCAACAGCAGCCTTTCTCAATGCACTTAAGAGGTTTATTCTCACCAGATGTAAACCTGTTCGCATATGGTCGGACAATGCGACAAATTTCGTCGGAGCCAAGAATGACTTAGCTGAACTCAAGCGACTCTTCCTCAGCGAGATGCACATCGACTCTGTCCGAGAGTTTTGTGTCTCTGACGACATCGAATGGGAATTCATCCCACCTCGCTCACCACACTTTGGAGGACTTTGGGAGGCGGCGGTGAAGACAGCAAAATACCATTTCTATCGGTCGGTCGGACCCTCGGTTTTGCCGCTGGATGATCTGCGCACACTGGTTTGCCACATTGGGGCAATAATAAACTCTCGACCTCTTTTTCCACTTTCAGAGCACCCTGCAGATCTGGATGTGTTAACTCCTGCGCACTTCCTTGGTACTGCGCCGCTCACACTTTATCCGGAGCCGGATGTCACCAAGTTAAACGTTAGCCGCCTAGATCGATGGCAGCGTATAGCTTATTATCAGCAAATTTTCTGGAGTCGTTGGCGTGATGAATATTTAACGCTTCTTCAACAACGGTCCAAATGGAGAACATCCTGCCCGGGCGTTCACATCAACGATGTTGTCCTTGTAAAGGATGAAAACTTGCCACCCCTTAAATGGCCACTGGCTCGTGTGGTCGAGCTTGTTGCTGGTGCTGACGGCGTTTCCCGAGTAGCTGTTCTCAAGACGTCAACTGGAAATATAAAGAGAGCTGTGCGCAAGTTGTGTGCGCTTCCGAAAGAGGATGCTGTTGAAAGCCCGTGTCTTTCAACGGGGGGAGAATGTTTGGTTACGCAGGTATCCGCGCCAAACAATAATTAAAGCAGCTTCTCTTTTTATATTTTTCTCTTTGATAAGTTATGCTCTGCGCAGCATAAAGAGAAAATTAACGTAACGATCATAACTGTTGTTTTGTATATGCTCATCGGCATTTCGTTTCATTGCATTTGTTTTCACTTTGCTTGCCCTTTGCCTTTGCTGAGCGCAAGCAGCAGCTGCAATTCGGCAGCTAATTAGTTCTATTTGGTCAATCGAGAATTCAAGTCGCGGCCCGGTATTTGACACCGCTTGCCAAAGAATTAATTCGTGCAATTAAAAGTGCAAAGCTCAACTCGGAGCTTATAACTAACAATTGTAACTATCTTTAAGTTTGGCCACGAAGGCAAATAAACTATATTTAATAGAAAAGCAAATTTCGGTGCGTTTCTATTTATTTGTGTGACTTTTGAAAAATTCGATAGCTATTGAAAAAGCTCAATAGCTCAACATTGGTGACCCCGACGTGATTGCGAAGCGCATTTTAAACAAACTTTTGCTCGTTTGGACACTGGCGAATATTCGGTTCGCCTTCCAGTCAAGCATGCTGTGGATCTAATTGGAGATTCGTATCAGCAGGCATATCGTCGTTTTTGCAACCTGGAACGCAAATTAGAACGTCATCCTGGTTTGAAGTCGCAATATTCAGCATTTATCAAGGAGTATCTGGATTTGAATCACATGTCTCTTGTGGAGTCAGACATGCTAAGTCGCTGCAAGTATTATCTTCCTCATCATTGAGTTCTTAAGGAAGATAGCTCAACAACTAAGCTTAGAGTTGTTTTTGATGGTTCGGCCGTGTCTTCGTCTGGCTATTCCCTGAATGAAATCCTCATGGCAGGCCCAACAATTCAACGCAAGCTGTTCGCTACACTGTTGCAGTTTAGGACATTCCCAATAGCCCTGACTGGTGACATTAGCAAAATGTACAGGTGCGTTAGGATGGCTGAACGCGATTCCTATCTGCAATGTATCTTATGGCGTGATTCACCTCATCAGGAAATTCAAGTTTTCAAGCTGGATACTGTCACGTATGGCACAAAGCCAGCTTCTTTTCTGGCGGTTCGTTCCATGCAACAATTAGCTATTGATGAAAGATTATCATTTCCTGCTGGATCTAAAGTGATTTTGAGCGATTTTTATGTAGATGATCTCATCACTGGAGGTGACTCTGCCGAGGAAGTAATTTATAGTATGGAACAAACAGTCAGCCTGCTTCGAAAGGGAAACTTTAAACTTAGGAAATGGTGCTCCAACGATCCTCGCGTGCTTCAACAGGTTCCTGATGAGGAAAAGGAGACTTTTTTAAAATTTGACGATGGCACGGATGTCACGAAGACTCTCGGACTTGCGTGGGATCCAGCCTCCGACTGCCTTCTGTTCAACTTTGCGCCTATGAAAGCGCCTGGAAAGCCTAGCAAACGGTCTGTGCTGTCTACCATTGCTCGGTTCTATGACCCACTTGGACTTATCGGACCCGTGGTAGCCAAGGCCAAGATCTTTTTGCAACACATTTGGAGAGAGCAATTGGATTGGGATGAGAGTCTTCCTGCTTCTTTGCACTGTTCTTGGAATAGCTTGTGTGCCGATATTTGCAACACAGAGCAAATAAAACTCCCTCGACTGGTCGTTGTTCCAAAGGGCATCATCGAAGTTCATGGTTTTAGTGATGCGGGCATTGAGGCTTACGGTGGATGCATTTACGTTGTATCCATAACAGAGGGACGGCGCATAGCTCATTTGTTGTGCTCTAAGTCTCGTGTGGCACCTTTACGAACTCTCACAGTACCAAAGCTGGAATTATCTGCTGCTGCACTGCTATCTCAACTTATTCGCGAAGTAGCTCAAATGAAGTTATTTAACTGCAGATACTATTGTTGGTCGGATTCGGCAGTTGTCTTATCCTGATACGTGATGAGCCTTCGCGCTTCCAAACGTTCACGGCTAATCGGATATCTTTAATACAAGAGCTTACGACAGGAATGGAATGGCGCTACGTACCGACGGAATGCAACCCGGCAGACATTCTTTCTAGAGGAGCACTTCCAAGCGACCTTTTAGAATCATCGTTGTGGTCTCATGGTCCCGATTTCTTAACCAAAGGAGAGTGCGACTGGCCCGCATCATGTTTACCGGCCCGGACGCTTCCTGAGCTGCGGCAAAAGGTGCTAGTTACTGTCTCTAGATGCTCTGATGTCAGCTTAGGATGCAAGTTTGCAAATTCTTTTCATAACCTGCGTCGTGTCTTCGGATATATATATAAATTTCGCAATCGCATCAGGCATGCCAGTCTAACGGTAGATTGGATACACAAGGGCACTCAACTACTCTTGCGGAGCATCCAGATGGCAAATCTGAGTGATGAGTATAAGGCTCTTCAAGACGGACGGACTATCAAATCATCCAGCTCTATTGCCTCGCTTACCCCATTCATCGATGAGTTTGGACTTCTTCGTGTTGGTGGCCGTCTGAAACACTCGAGCCTGGATATCTCACGCAATTTGAAAACTTAAGTCACCAAATTTTAAAGGTATATTGCTAGTAACACCCTTCATAAATGTGGAAAAAAAATTTTTGGACCACGCCCACTCCCGCCCACAAAAAACAATAAATGCCTGTATCTCCCGCAATTTAAGAGCTACAGTTACCAAACTTAGAAGGTGTATTACTAAGATCGAACTCCAACATTTTTTGGGCCACGCCCACTCCCGCCCCCAAAACCGATAAACGCCCATATCCCCGCAATTCAAGTCTTTCTTAACTGTACACAAATTAAGGTATAATAGTATTCCGCTGTCGGTTACGTCCGACTGCAACGTTCTATCTTGTTTTTTTTTGCTATTGTTTGGCTGACGCACCTGTCTCAGGTCGCCTATGTTAGCTGTCTTTATCCGCTTGTCCGTGAGACTCTTCAATTTGCAAATCACCGGTGATGGAAAATCCACAATTTTATACGGGCCTCCGTATCTCGGCGCTAGCTTTGCTACGAATCCTTCAGCAGCATTCGACAGGTGGTGTAGCCTCACCCATACATTTTCTCCAATTTTTGGTCTCCACGGTATGCGTTGAAGGTAATAGGGCCTGGCTTGGTCCTGAGCCGCCAATTGACTCTGCTTATACTTTTGACATATTTCGCATTGTTTAGCATATGCTCGTACGTCTCTATATAGGCCTGGCCAATAGTAGCGCGCTGCTATTCGGGCTATAGCTTTCCTGCTACCCGCTGGACTGCGGCGGCGGAGAAGTGGTTTTCTTTCATGATTTGCCTTCTCTTCCCGGTAGGCACACAGTTTTCAAGCTGCAGCATCCTCAGTTCCAGCTGTATGCGGGATGTGCCTATATTGGTTTCCAGACTCTTCTTAGTAAGTAATCTGGATACTTCCTGGGGTTTTTCTTGATGTCCGTTTCGCAACTTTTGGATCCATTTGCACACCCGTTTGGCTTGATCCATTGCGTCTTCCACCATCGAAAATCTTTGGAATGTGTCTTTCAGTGGCTTCAACACTATGGTTATGGATAATGGCTATGGATAATCTCTTCTCGAGGTGTTTTCCTATCCCGCTCGTTGGTATCTTCACCATGAAGCCTGCACACTCTACAACCGTGCCCATGCCAGACAAGAAGTCCCAGCCAAGAACAAGGTTGTCGTTGACTCCTGGCAGTATCAGCAGAGCCATCTCCATGCTGCTCCGTCCCAGTCTGACGTTCACCTCGATCTGCTCTCGAATTCCGCTCCTTCGGCCATCTGCCATGCGGACTCGCCGTTTGGTTGCGCCTACGCTGATCAGTACACGCGCTAGCTCCTCACTAACGAAGCTACTCGTGGCCCCTGTATCAATCAAAGCCTTGTACTGACAGTTGCCGATCTCTACGGTAGCTGTCAGTTGCGCACCTTCGGCCTGTAGGCTGCCGATGAGCGTCTAGTGACGTGTCCTGTTCGGCTTCCGCTCACCCCTTGGTGGCACACGCCGGTCTCTGTTTCCCGACGGACAACATACTGACGTACGAACTCCAATCAAACAGAATTCCAGCATAGGATTCGTACACTCTATTGACGAGTGTCCCTCCTGGGCCGCAACATCTGCATGACCCCGCTGGATTCTGTATATGGGTTCGTACCATTGTTGTCGTGTCTCGTCCTCGGGGCTGGTCTGGGTCCAGTGTCGGCTTCTGCTAGCTCCTCCACCATTACCATAATTTGTGGATGATTTTGCTTCTGAGCGGGCTCCATATGATCAAATTTCGCTTCCTTGCGTTGTCATGGTGGTTCTCTGCGTCTTTGCCGTTGATTGTTACAATACTGCTGCGGCTGCTCCATGCGGCTGTGCTGTGGTGTGTTGTACCTGTGCTGCTCCATGCGGCTGTGCTGTGGCGTGTTGTAACTGTGCTGCTCCATGCGGCTCTGCAGTCTCAGCTTTTCCCTGTCGGCTTCGAGTTCCTCGAACGCTTCGGCCAAATGCATCAATTCATTCAAATTGTTAAATTGAGTTGGCCTGGCGAACGCTCGTAAGTCTGGGAGGCTGTTGTTGTATATCCTGTTCAGCTGCGTCTGTCCGTCTGTCCGTCTGTATGAACGCGCGTTCCTCCGACACCCTTAGAGATAGAGACTTAAAACTTGGAACGTATACTGGAAAGTACCCTCAAAAGTTAAAGTGTCTTGGGTTTGGACCTACGTCCACTAGGGAGCTAGAAAATTGATAAATTCGGTTTTAGCAAATCGATAAATCCCCATATCTCTTACAATTTAATGAATACAGTCACCAAATTTGGTTGGTAGGTTGTTGGCGAGGTCCTTGAAAGATTGGCATGTGCCACGCCCACCTCCGACGCCCCCATCACCCCCGCCCCTAAAATTTTCAAATGGCTATATCTTCCGCAGTTTTTGAGTAGGGAACGTCAAATTTGGTAGGTACATTACTGGTAGTCGCCTTTAAGAACCGATAACAAATTTGTGGTGCCACGCCCACACCTGCGCCTATAATCGACAATTCCGATTATTAATCGATAATTCCGTATATCTCCGAATTTTTTAAAGATAGAATCCAATAGAAGCCAATCCAAAGATTGGCATACCAATTTTTGAACCACGCCCACATCCGCCGCCCCCAGGAACTTCGTCCCTAAAAATTTAAAATGCGCATATCTGCCGTAATTTGCAAGCTAGAGTCGCAAAATTTTGCAGGTATGTTTCTGGTAACTCCCCCAAAAATCGATAAAAAAAATTGAATGGCCACGCCCACTCCACCTACCTAAACCGATACACCTGTTGGTGTAAGTCGATAAACCCATATATCTCTCGCAATTTGAAAACTTAAGTCACCAAATTTTAAAGGTATATTGCTTGTAACACCTTTCATAAATGTGTAAAAAAAATTTTGGACCACGCCCACTCCCGCCCACAAAAAAACGATAAATGCCTGTATCTCCCGCAATTTAAGAGCTACAATTACCAAATGTAGAAGGTATATTACTAAGATTGAACTCCAAAATTTTTTTGGGACACGCCCACTCCCGCCCCCAAAACCGATAAACGCCCATATCCCCGCAATTCAAGTCTTTCTTAACTGTACACAAATTAAGGTATAATAGTATTTCGCTGTCGGTTACGTCCGACTGCAACGTTCTACCTTGCTAAATTAACAGTTGCAGTTGTTGTTGGTTGTATTTTTTGTTATGTGGGTACAGTTTCCATTTGTTCGCTTCCTTTTTAAATTTTTGCAGTTTTTTTACTTTCCCGTTTTTATTTATTTAAACATTTTTGCACTTTTTATACCCTGAACCCATTAAAAATGGGTAAAAAGGGTATAATGGTTTTGTGCAAATGTATGTAACAGGCAGAAGAAAGCATCTCCGACCCCATAAAGTATATATATTCTTGATCAGGATCAACAGCCGAGTCGATATAGCCCTGTTCGTCCGTCCGTCTGTCCGTCCGTCCGTCTGTCCGTCTGTATGAACACGAGGATCTCAAAAACTATAAGAGCTAGAGACTTTAAATTTGGATTATAAGCTCTCGTGTACTAGGCGCAGATCAAGTTTGCTTTATTTTATCGATAATTGCCGTCGTTTATCGATTATCGATACATTTAGTTTTCCGATAGCAATAAATTCCCCAATTTAAAAGGCAGACGCTTCCAAGTTGAACACGATATGCATATGCATAATGTTGATCACTTGCACAAATTTCATCAAGATCGGATAAGAAGCACCCAAGTTATGGTCGAAAATGTATTCTCATATTGATCAAATTTCTGTCAGCAGCCGCAAACTGTATGCATAAATATACGCATGTGTGAGAAAGGGACGGCAAGATAATCGACACAAGCGCAAATTTGATTGACTTATTCATAAACAAGTTCATTGCTAAATATGCCTAGGGTAAACAGAATGTCCGCTTTAACTAGGTCTCGCAGGCGAAGAGATAGAAATATTTTAAATAGGTCAAACTCCGACTATGCTGAGCAAGAGAGATTTAATAATACACAGTCTCAAAGAGAACGTAGGGAAAATGTAGAATTCAGACAATCTGAAAGGAGTTTAGATAGGCAGCGTCGCCAAATCACTCGATCAACTTCTTTAGTTAGAGATCTGGAACAAGTAGCCAATACTTCGCGACGATCAAGGCGCAGACAAGACCCTCTTTATAGGGCAGACGAACAGACACAAGACACGATACAACGCGCTACTCGACGAACTCATTCTCCAGTTCGACAACTGGAGCAAGTAGCCAATACTTCGCGTCGATCAAGGCGCAGACAAGACCCTCTTTATAGGGCAGACGAACAGAGACAAGACACGATACAACGCGCTACTCGACGAATTCATTCTCCAGTTCGACAACTGGAGCAAGTAGCCAATACTTCGCGACGATCAAGGCGCAGACAAGACCCTGTTTATAGGGCAGACGAACAGAGACAAAACACTATACAACACGCTATTCAACGAAATAACATAGAACGAAGAATATTAGAACGAGCAAGGGATAGAAGTCACAGATCCATGATTAGGGACAAAACAATTCGTAGGATTATAGAGCAGAGCCGGAACACAATTGCAAGGAGAAGCTCAAGAACAATATCTAGACAGGTTGCAATAGACTCAAATAGAAGTTTGTCCCAAAGAGTTAGCCAATATAGGAGCAATCCTGAAAATAGGGCGGCTGAAAATGGTCGAAATGCGACCCATATCAGAGAGCAACGGGCGGAAAATAGAACAGAAAATAGAACAAGTCAAGCGATAAGCACTAATTTAGATGCTTTAATAGTGACCTTTAATAGAATAGTCAAGCAGGGCCCGGATCAGGTTTGCATATGTTGCAAAGGTTTATGGTTTCCACATCAAGTAGACAAAATTTCTCGCGAAGTTGTAGAAAGCAAGTGTACTTTAGAAATTAGTAGAGATGTTTTAAGTCTTTCTACTGTTTTCCCTTCCTGCAACAATAAGTATAGTTTTTGCAAGACATGCAGCAGGAGCATAAAATTAGGCAAGAAACCAAAGGCTTCTATAACAAATGGCCTTGATTTTCCAGATCTGCCAGATTGCTTAAAGGGCTTAACTCCTCTAGAGGAAAGGCTAATTTCCCCACGCCTTCCTTTTATGATTATAAAATCTTTAGGATATGGCCGTCAAAATGCCATAAAGGGAGCAGTGGTCAATGTACCGATACCCGTAGCCAATGTTGTAACGTCACTTCCAAGGGCTTTTAATGAAGCCGAGGTAGTTCAGATACATCTCAAGCGTAGAATGGAATATAGCCATGATTTCATGGCCGAAACCATTAGGCCTTCGAAAATTGCTGATGCAATCAGATATTTAGTCAGTACAGAGCTCTACAGGAAACATCACATTGTTATTAACGAATCATGGTTGTCTTCCTTTTCATCTGACATTGTTCCATTTGTTGCATCAGCTGACGATAGGGACATAGTCTCTGAATTAATAGAAAGATCCTCTCAAGCCTCCATTAGCGGGCAAAATAATTCAAACATAGAAAATATCAATCCAGGAGGTCAAGAAACATTATTAGAGAATGTACCAATAGAAAATGTAGCGGTGCAGAGAATAGTAATGGCTCCTGGAGAAGGTCAGCGACCTTTAGATTTGATTGCTGACGAGGACTCTGAGGAGCTAGCTTTCCCAACAATTTTCGCTGGCATTAAAAGAAAATGCTCAGAGAGTTTTACAACTATAGTTAGGTCGGAACTTAGGAATTTTGATAGAAGAGGTTGTAGAACTGACAAATTATTTCTAAACTATAAAAAGTTGGAAATGATTAATATAAGAAATAATACATCGATTTGTTTGCGTAAGCACAGCGCCACTCAAGGCATTTCCGCAGCAAACGCACTAAATGAAGACCATATCAATAACTTAATTCGCCACGATGATGGCTACAGAGTTTTGAAAGGTATTCGCACGTCGCCTGCTCACTGGGAAGCAGAGAAAAAAAAAGTAATGGCTATGATTAGACAGTTTGGTCTTCCGACATTTTTCATAACTTTCTCAGCAGCTGAGACTAGGTGGGAGGAGCTCTTAGTTTTACTTTCCAAAAATGTTGACAAAGTAAATATTTCTGAAGATATTGCATCAAATTTAAGTTTTAATGAGAAATCGCGTTTTATACGAGCTGATCCAGTGACTTGCGCTAGGTATTTTGATTTTCGCTATAGGCAACTTCTAAAATTAATGAAAAAGGAAGGCGGTATTTTTGGTAGTCATAGGGTTATCAAATATTATTGGCGGGTTGAGTTTCAGCAAAGAGGCTCACCACATATTCACGGCATGTTTTGGCTAAAAGATGCCCCCAAGCTTGACTTAAATAATGAGTTAAGTATTCCCCCTGTTAAGTCCTTTATTGATCAGTTTATCACGACTGATATAAGTAATCCAATTGTGACTCCATTCTTGGAGTATCAAATTCACAATCATGGACATTCCTGCAGACGAGAAGTTAGGTCCAAACAAATATGTAGATTCGGTATTCCATACCCTCCCATGCCCCAAACAGAGATTTTATTCCCATTTGTTGATGATGCTCCAAATATAGATGTGCATCGCAAAAATTTTGAAAAAATTCAGATCCTTTTAGAGTATCCGTTTGATCGTGAAAATATAGAATTTTTAAGCAATTTTAATAATTTTTTGTCCCATGATCAACTTAACATTAGTTATGAGTGTTACATAAATGCACTTAGGTCAACTTTAAAGAAACCTAAAATATTTTTAAAGCGATCCTTTGCCGCTATTAAGCTTAACGCTTACAATACTCACCTTCTTCAACTACAGCGAGCCAATATTGATATTCAGTTCATATTAGATCCCTATGCTTGCTGCAGTTACGTCGTTAATTATATTAACAAGTCTCAGAGGGGAATTTCCAAGCTAATGCGTGATGCTATTAGTGAGATTAGTAGAGGCAATGTAACTATAAAGCAGAAGTTACAGCACATAGGTCATAAATTTATTTCGGGTACGGAAATATCCGCCCAGGAGGCCGTTTACTGCTGTTTAGGTATGCATTTGTCGGAAAGCAGTAACGCTGAAGTATACATAAATACTTCCTTACCAGAGCAGCGGGTTAGAATACTTAAGTCTAGAGCCCAATTGCAAAATTTACCCGTTGACTCAACAGAAATTTTTGAATTAGGGCTTTTAGATCATTATGTTCAGCGCCCTGACGCTCTAGATAGCTTATGCCTAGCTGATTTTGCAGCTTTTTATAGCTTTAGCAAACGGCTTAGTGGTACTCGCCAATATATTGATGATGATAACGAAGTACCCCGACTTCATGAAACATTAGTTTTCGCTCTTCGCGACCGTAGTGGTTTTGTTAGAAAAAGGCTAAGTCCGTGTATTGTCCGATATAGAAGATTTAATATCAATTCTGATAGAAGGAACTATTTTCGGGAATTGGTTATGTTGTATGTTCCATGGAGAGATGAGAGTCTCGAATTGGTAACTCGGGATTGCGAACTATTTTGTAGCCAAAACTTGGAGTTAGTTCAAACAAATCGAAATAAATATAATAGTTTGGATGATAGCGAACTTCAGGATGCTATAAATAGTGCAGTGCTCGAAGACAACGAGGAAAATATTAGTAATGAAGAAGTGGTAGATGATGGATTTAGAATTTTGGGGTTGCCAGAAATAAATTCTCAATTAAATGTTTTAAACATAGATGGGAATAATGAAGGTGAAAATTTAGGAGATAATAATATCCGTCTAATTAAACTACCAGCTATAATTTCCGCAGAGAACTTAGGAAATATTATCAGGACTCTAAATTTAAGGCAGAAGTTATACCTTACACATGTTTTACACAATGCTAACCACAAATCTGTATATTACGAATTTGTTGGAGGTGGTGCTGGTGTCGGAAAGAGCCGACTAATATTAGCCATTTTTCAATCGCTGTCCGTTATGTACAATAGTAAGCCCGGAAGTGATCCAACTTCTATTAAAATACTATTGTGTGCACCCACTGGTAAAGCTGCCTTCGGAATAAGTGGCTCAACACTACATTCCATGTTTTCACTGCCAATTAACCAATCCGGCTCAGATTTAAGGGCCTTAAGCCACGATTTGGTTAATACATTGTATTCAAGGTTGATTGACCTCAAACTTATCATAATAGATGAAATATCTATGGTAGGTTCGAAAATGTTTTCATATTTGGACTCCCGCCTGAAGCAAATTTTTAAAAATTCTTCTCCATTTGGTGGTATTTCTGTCATAGTATTTGGAGATCTACGACAGTTATCACCTGTAGGTGATCGTTGGATCTTTGAATCAAACTCAAATGATCCCTACAGCTTAATATTTTCTTCAACTTTGTGGGATCTTTTCAAATATTTTGAACTCACAGAAATTATGCGACAGCGGGAGGACCAATTATTTGCTTCTGCCTTAAACAATATGGCATCAGGTCATATGACAGCCGATGATATTAGTCTTGTCCGATCACGCATTTGTCAGCCATCGGAAGTGCCAGATGATGCAATTCATCTTTTTAGTACAAATGCGGCGACTGATATATTTAATCATACAAAATTAAATTCCATTCCAACTGATCAATTTTTTTCTACCGCTAATGATTTTATTAAGGCTTCACATTTAAATGCAGCGAATAGGGAGAGAATATTAGAAGCCGTTCAAAGCTTTAAGTCTTCCGAAACGCAGGGATTGTCCATGTCTCTTCTTTTAAAAACAACAGCCAAATATATGGTTACGGTCAATGTAGACACAGGGGATGGATTAGTTAATGGTGCGACCGGCATTCTTATGCAAATAGATTTCGATGCATCCAACAATCCACACACTTTATGGATGAAATTTTCAGAGGATAGCGTAGGAGTACTTGCTCGCTCAAAATGTACACATCGTACAGAAGCTTCGTGGACCCCCCTTCAGAAAATAGTAAAAAGCTTCCAATATAGAAGAAATGAGCAAGTTTCTATTGACCGTAGACAGTTTCCAGTTGTACCTGCAGAAGGTATAACTATTCACAAAAGTCAGGGAGCTACTTATAGCAAGGTGGTGGTTCACACTTGCGCTAGAATGCAGCGTGCTGCAATATACGTAGCTTGTAGTCGTGCAACAACCGCAGCTGGTTTGTTCATAATTGGGGATTTTGTTTGCCCTAGACCTCCGAAAAATGACGATAAGGTCCAAAATGAAATTCAGAAATTACGGACTGAGAAACTACTTCGAACACATTTTGATCATTTAGTTAACAGTTCCGCCCTTGACATTTTTTTTCATAATACTGAAAGCCTTCATTGTCACATTGAAGACGTTCGAGCAGACAGATTGATGTTACAGTCGTCCATTCTATGTTTCGTTGAAACCTCATCATATTCCAATGAAAACATGGAAATTCCAGGATTTACCATTATTGTCCGCCTGGATTGTGAGGCAATGTCTCATGCAGTGCGACCTAAGAGGGGAATCATAATTTTCGTCAGGAATGAACTTTTAAACAATATTTCCCATTGCATAAGCGGTAGAAAAACATCAGGATCAGTGGTGTTCGAGTTTGCCATGTTCAGATTTAAGTCCCTGGCCTTTTTAGTTATTTATAAAAGTCCGTCTTATTCCCTTTCCATGTTTAAATCCGAATTTGAGGAATTATTTCGGCAACATTCCTTTTTGAATGAAAATTGTGTTATTTTAGGAGACTTCAATTTATGCTTGAATAAGTTTGATAGATGTGGGACTCTTTACAGTGAACTGGTTAGGAAAGGATTTCGAAGTTTGTTAGATTTGAAAACGCCCACTACCAATAGTAACTCTAACATTGATTGGGCGTTTTCCAATATTTCCAGCGGATATATTAGTGCTAGGACATTTGAGACTTTTTATAGTTATCACCATGGGATCTCTCTTAGTATTGAGGAAAGAATAAATTAATTTAACTTGAAAAATCTCTTAGATTATGCATGCATATATATATTTATTGATATAAATGTTATTTTTGGTATATATCTTAAGTCTTTAACCGTAATAAAAATTGAAAAGATTAGACATAATTATTAAATCATGTGTTTTTTCTTTAGTAGCATTTCCATAAAAAAGAATAGCATTGTACACATTGTTTTACATTAGAGTGTGCGAAACTATTAAAGTGGATATTTGGAAATAAACCTATAATGTATTTAAAGCTTGGTTCAGGGTATATGGTAGTCGAGTTCACTCGACTACAGCGTTCTTACTTGTTTCTTTTTCCACTTTTCGTTTTTGATTTTTGTTAAGTGAGTACAGTTTTCATTTGATCGCCTTCCTTTTAAATTTCACACTTTTTTTTTTCTTTCTTTTCATTTTGATCAACGGTTATCCCACTTCTGAGATTGTAGTAGGCAATAAAAGATAACGTTGATCTATTGTAATTCTTTATTTAAAAGCACGTCTACTCATATCAGCGATCATCACAAGACTCCTTGCTCGAGCTCGTCAGTCTTTACTTCTCTCTTTAGTTTCTCATTTAACAAATGTTAAATGAGCTTAACATTATAGCTTACAGTACTAGCGATGGCCTAAAACCGATGTGTGTTAGTGGTGGCCTGCTACAACAGCAAGAATTGACAATAACGTGACCCATGCACTGAGACCAAGATGGGATTGTTGAATAATCCAGCGATAGATTCCATTTGTTTCTGGTTTCTTAATCACATTTCTCTAGAGCCACATAGATTAGCATTGCCAAGGACGAAAGCGAGCTAAATACTGCCGATGCAATATCGATTAACGGACGTAGTTGAAAAGCTCACTGAAGGCAACTGAAAAATCGACGATATAGTCTCGGTGAATATCAATGCTGACTTGTCAAACCGAGACTTTAACTTTTCTAAGGCTTTAGAAATAGTTTTCATTAGTAACTGGAAATGACTTCACGCATTCCAGCGCAGCGCATTTTAAGCAGTTGAGCAGATAATTGAACTAAGCAATATTTGTTATTTGCGTTCCGATAAGGATTTGATTGAACGCGCAAATTAGGTTTTTATATTCCAAATGATTGACAATAGTAATCAACGTGTGATGATGCTGCATCAATGACTGTACTGTTTAAGTCTTCACCGAGCAATTGCTTTATTGCCAATTTGATATGTACGAGGGTGGTTTGATGAGTACCTGACCTTGACGCCAGATGGCGCCACTATTGCAATATGACGTGACTATCGTATAGTACATAAACCTAAACAGCCACAGTGAAAATTTCAGTCAAATCGGACTTTTAGTTTTGTTTTCACCACGTGTCAAAGCAGTCGTGTCCACGCATTTTAGAAAAATGGAAAAAGAGCAATATCGGTCGGTGATTCGATTCTTCTTTTTGGAGGGGAAATCACGCAGTGAAATCAAAGAACGCTTGGATACTGTGTACGGTGACTCTGCTCCTTCGATGACCACCGTCAAAAATTGGTTTAGTGAGTTTCAACGTGGTCGCACGTCCGTTTTTGATGAGCCACGACCAGGTGGCCCGAAAACAGCAACCACGGAGGATAAAGTGAAGAAAATACATGATCTGGTATTGTCAGACCGCCGGTTGAAGGTGCGCGAGTTAGCTGAGACAGTAGGCATCTCAACAGAACGAGTGTTTCATGTCCTACATGAAATATTGGGTATGAGAAAGATATCGGCGCGATGGGTGCCGCGTTTGCTCACACCAGACAATAAGCGCAACCTCGTGACCACTTCGGAGCATGGTTTGGCGCTGTTAAAGCGTAATCCGAAGGAATTTTTGCGTCGATTCGTGACTGTTGACGAAACATGGATTCACTGGTACACACCAGAGACCAAAGAACAGTCGAAACAGTGGACTTCACCTGGCGAATCTGCCCCGAAGAAGGCGAAAACTGTTCCATCGGCCGGAAAGGTGATGGCCACGGTTTTCTGGGATTCGAAAGGTATTATCCTCATAGATTACCTAGAGAAGGGAAGAACGATTACAGGGCTCTACTATGCCGAACTATTGGGAAGATTTGACGCCGAGTTGAAGAAGAAACGGCCCCATTTGGTGAAGAAGAAAGTGCTCTTCCACCATGATAACGCTCCCGCTCACACCTCCGGCGTCGCCCAGGCCAAATTGGTCGAATTACGCTACGAACTGCTGCCCCATCCACCTTATTCTCCGGATTTGGCCCCTTGCGACTTTTTCTTGTTCCCAAATTTGAAAAAGTCAATCGCTGGGCAGAAATTTCGGTCGAACGAGGAGGTTATTGCCACTACGGAGACGTATTTTGCGGATCTACAGAAATCATATTTTTTAGAGGGGATAAAAAAGTTGGAGCATCGCTGGAATAAATGTGTAGAGCTGAAAGGGGATTATATTGAAAAATAAAAAATAATTTTTCCAAAAATTTTCGTTTTTCTTATGTAGGTCAGGTACTCATCAAACCACCCTCGTATATAGTTGTCTTCCAATTCTGCGCGTCCATTATCGTTTGGATCCAGAGTTTCTATTTCCGATTGAATTGTCAACGATTGCTTGAAGTACGATTCCAAAATGCCTAAACGACATTGAAGATCAGCAGGTGACCTTTTAGAATGTTCTCCAGATTGTCCATCGACCAAGGTTTTAATGCGCAAAATGTTGTCTTCCAGTGAATGCGATATGTTTAAAAATGTGCAACAAAATCGAACCAAGAGAATTCGCAACGAAGCTTGAGTTCTGCTTGACGTACCAAAAACTACGAAAAGAAATGTTTGTTTGTGTGTGTGAATATGAACTACAACGGCATCGATTGCAGTTGCAGCTATTACACAAGCGAATAACGAAATTAAGACAAACTACCAAAGGCAGCGACTGAAGCGACGATTGCGAGCAGCGCACTGGCCGTTTTAGTAGAAATGAAAAAAATGCGAAAAGCGAAGCGACGGTATGGCAGAAGTCGAAAAAATATGATCAAGGCCAAGCGTAAAGGCGAAATCGGCGATAGAGACAGCGCACAAGCCGTTATTTTAGGTCGTTTGTGTGTGTGTGTGATTGTTGCTGCAATAAATTTCGGGATCGGTTTAGTTAACGATTTTAACATTTTCCGCGAGTATAACGTACAAAACAAATTAGTTGATGCACTTATATACTTGTTCTTTGTATATATATGTATGTATGTTTGTATATACAGTGGCGTCAAGCTTATTTTGGACGGTGTCTAGCAAAAATTTTTATTGCCTGCCATAAAATAATTATACATTATTTTTCAAAATTTCCAAAGACCCATGGCAGGTACATGTATTGACCACCGAAATGGATATATGACCCTAATAAACTGGGATTTCCCCACCCGTTAGGTCGGGTTATGTAAAAAAGGACCACTATTTTGGATGAAAGGTTATTTTTGACGGTTACATTATGGACAGTTGAATTTTTTCGGTATAAATAGACCAATCCTTCGTAGTCAAATTAGTTATATCCTGCACCTCTGGTGCAACAAGCCAACAAGGACTATGGGCAAACGGACTACCATTGAGCAACGGGAACTCGTCCTGGAACACTTAAAAATTGGATATTCATATCGCCAAATAGCTGAAATGGTCAATCTAAACACCTCAACTGTATTCTGCATCATTTGGAGTTTCGTCGACGAAAATCGGACAGAGGACAAGGGCGGAATGGCACCAAACCCGATTTTCACCGAGCAGGACGAGCCGGGGATCATCAAGATTTCAAGGGGAAATCTTAAGCTATCGGCCCAAAAACTGACTCAATAGATGCAGGATGAAATAAGGAAAAAGTTCAGTGTGGGAACTGTTTTCCAAGTTCTGCGCAACCATGACTTGAAGGCCCAAGTACAACGGGAAACGCAATTTACAAGCCCAAAAAATAGAGGCTCTAGGATGAGGTTCGCCAAAATCCACTTGGGCAAGGATTTGGAGTTCTGGAACACAGTCATATTTGAATATGAGTACAAATTCAACATTTTTGACCCGGACGGACGGAATTATGTGTGGCGACATTTCAATACTGAGCTGGACCCCAAACACTTAAAGGCAACAGTCAAGCACGGCGGAGAAAGTGTAATGGTATGGGCATGTATCTCGGCAGCCGGTGGCGGAAATTTTGTGATTATTGAAACAACAATGGACAGGAATGTATACTTCAATATACTAAAAGAAAATTTACTCCAAAGTACCGAGGACAACGACCCCAAGCATAAGGCCGGAATAGTACAGTCCTGGCTTAGATCGAACTGCCCCCACGTGATAATTCCACCGACCCAGTCTCCAGATTTAAATGTTATTGAAAATTTGTGGGCTCTGCTGGAAAATAACATCCGGAATCACAAGATAACCAGCAAACAAGATCTCAAAAGTGTTCTGCTGGAGCAGTGGAGCAAGATCAGCCCAGAAACTACCCGGAAGCTGGTATCTTCCATGAAAAATAGGTTAAGCGAAGTTGTTAAGGCTAAAGGATATCATACTAAGTATTAACATCCTTATTTAAGTTTTTATACGCCAAATATGTAACTTTTTTTAAGACTGTCCGAATTAAGCTTGGAAATGTATTTTGGATATGTTTTCAGTTTTTGACTAATTTTAATTAATTAATTAATGTTTTTATAAAAACTAAAGTTCCTTTTTAAAATGTGATATAACATTAAACAAATTGGCATTTAAACATTTTGCGTTTTTTTCTTGTTTAAACTTTATAGTACCTTAAAATTTTTGCTAGACACTGTCCTAAATAAGCTTGTCGACACTGTACATACGCGCAAGACGAATTTTGTGATGACGAACGACCGTTGCCGAAATGCGAAATTGTCCAATTGCTTTTAATAATTTATTAAAACACTGCCCCACGTTGGGCGCAAAAATGTTGGGTGCATAAAGCGTTTTTTATGCAAGCAAGAAACAACAAGTCAGGGCGGTGATTTTAACAATTATTTTAAACTTTATTTTGCCGATACGAAAAAGTGCGCTTCTTCTTGTTCAACGGTATTTCTTAGACTAAACGATAGTCGATACAATCGATGTTTTTTACGTATGTTAGTGAAGGTTAACAGAGTTATCAACATGAGATGAGATCAACAGCTGATCATTAATTAGTTTGACTAAACATTAATGTTGTTATAAAATTGTTCATGTAGTCGAATCTCTCTTCTAAGCTGTGACCTATTATGATGTGCAGGTGAAGTAATTCCTGACGAACGCTGGGCTTACCATTTCGAATTAACAATTCTACTAACTCGTACGCAGCTATACCGTTTATAAGTCTATCAGCGAGATCTTCTATGGCACATTGGATGTCATCGAATAATTCATTTCGACTTGACGGCGTTTTCTTTTTTTTCCCAAATATCGTAATCAGTCTCTATATCTTCGAATCTTTTCCGGAACTCCCCACAAAAAGGATCTAAAGTAAAATCCGAGTATGTACTTTTTCTGATGCTACTTGTAAGCTGGAGTTGCTTCGAGGTGCACTATTCCTTGAAAGATTAAGTAATAATTTAGAGTGGTTCAAGGATGCTTGTTCGATCGCTACGTTATGAGTTGAACCTATATTATTTAAATTTAAAGTTGTTTTTCGTTCGGGCTTATCTATATGAAGCAAGGCTAATTGTCTTTGTCTTTAGTCTTACTTATTACTGCAGTGATATTTTCTATCAATTGCGATTGTTGAAGAGTGACAGCGGGCTGAACATAATTGGCTATCTCGACTTGAGTATTTAGTGAAAGAGTACTACCGTTACCGGGATCAGCTAAATTACGATCTGAGTTTGCTCTTTGCGTAGATCTAGTTGAAATACCTCGTCGTGGAGTCGTTCCTCGATTCTTGTTAGAACACTGTTGTCTCTTTTTCGGCTTCCTCTGAAGGTCATTAGGGTCTCAATTGAGTTCAATTATTTTTAGAAATCATTTTCGTTATTTTGTGCTTATGGTTAAATTCTCGTAATTTTTGTGCTGAGTTAACTTGTTTATTTTAATTATTGTTTCTCTCGCAATAAAGAAAACTTAGCAACATTTTTGACACTTAAATCATTTATTGTCAACCAATTTAATAAATTAGTTGCTTAACCTTACGAACGTTAAAGTTTTTAAGAATTACTGACTTTCTAATTTTAAACTAAACTAACTAGATAACGTGTAGTACACTTCCTATAAATGTAAACACTCCGATGTGACAATTTCTGTTAATTACAGACTTCCTTATTTATTTTTAAGATATTGAATCTTCCTTATCTGTGTCTATGAAATTTGATTAAAACACTTTTTTCTTTATTTCTCGTTTACTTAACTTTTTACGTTCCCACAATTATTCATGCTATATTTCTCTCAGTTTGTCTCCGGCTCTCTCTGTCTGACTCTGTCCTCTCACTCTCTTTGGCTCTTTCTTTGTGCACCAAAGTTAAGATCACAAAGACTGCGCTTACCATTTATTATGGTTTTCATTTCCCTCTCTCTCTCTCTATCTCTGTCTCTCTTTCTTTCTCTCTTTCCATTTCTTTCTGCCAATTGATTTTCACTCAAATACAGTGAACACCCCTAATGTGGGTGACATTGGCTACCGTCATATATTTTCCATTGCATTCGCAAATGTCATGGTTTGGCTTCTATTTTGGTTTCTTGCTTTACACAAAAAAAGGTCAAATGACTTTTACGATTTAGTTGCTGTTTCTGTTGTTGTCTGAGCAACAAAACTAAACAAAATGCCAAATGTCATGCTCAATGGAACTTTGGGAACTGCTGCACTTGTTGGCCAGCCATTTTATTTTATTTTTTGACCCACTTGGCAACCAGCAACAGCAAAAAGTACACCACTAGGCCGGCCGACCAATCCGATAGAATAAACCAAATAATGGGAATGAGCAGAAAAGTTTTCACTACGACAATTTGCACTAATAAAGATGACGACAACCTTTTTTTTGCAAAATGCCGCTGCTGCCTCCTTGGAGGATTGGCCCGGTCAGCTGTGAGCGCAACATTAATTAACTTAATTACCTGAAGAGGGCGCTCTGTATGCGAAGTTCTACCGACACGCCTCAATATGGCGGCTCCATGGTACAACACTCAAGGAAGGCGGTGGCGTCATAACGGCAATTCGTAATGAGCTAATGGCGCGCTCAGTTCACTAATAACTTTCAGGCATACATTTTCATTTAGCTCGGAGAAAGGCAATCACGAATGTTGCCGCAACATTTAGCGGCAACATAAATACAACAACATCAATAACTGTGCAACATACCGCATACCATTGCTTAAAGCAGCCCGTATAAATATCGTTATTCAAATTTATGGACCGACACGCGATTCCCCTCGAAAAGCACAAAACTTAACGTCGATCAAGCTTAAAGTCGGCTGGATGGGGGATCTTTGCTGAAAGGGATTGGGGGTTAGGTAAAGCAAAACACACATCTTGCTGATAAAACAAAAGCCAAGTGAAAAGCAGAAATGTATTTATGTGGGATTGGTGTGTGGTCTCTGAGACCAACGCCAACAACAACGACGAACATGAAGAACAGTAACAACGACGATCCCTAGACAACAACGATGCCGAGACGACGAAGAGCAACGAGAGCGAAATCGCAAGACGGCGAATCCGAGCGAGGAAGAGAGACGACGACGACGACGATGACGTGACGACGACAAGGGAGTTGCGTATGAACCTCTGAGAGAGGAAGTCGAGTGAGCTGCGCGACGAGTGAAGTTGATTATTGGAGCAAGCTGAAGAAAACACGTTTTAATGTTGAAACTCATTAACATCTAACAATATACAATAAACTATTAAATAAAGTATTAAACCAACCCATATTTTGGGGGCTCGTCCGGGATTTGAACAAAGAAAACCAGAAAAGATAATTGAAAAAATTTTGGTACAAAATCGACGAAAGAGTGTGCATTAAATCGACGAAAATAGTGCACATTAAAACGACGAAGAAGTGGATTAAATTTAAAAGAAAATTTGGGTGCAAAATCGACGAAAGAGTGGGCATTAAATCGACGAAAATAGTGCGCATTAAAACGACGGAGAAATTAAATTTAATCGACGAAGGAAATTAACTGACGTAAAGATGCCAAATTTAAATGATTTAATTGGAAAAAATTTGCGTTCTGGAAAGAGATTGAGCATATGTGGATTGCATCAATTTATATTCGAGACAGAAGGAGACAGAGCGAATAGGAATCGATTGCGCGAGTTCAGTGGATTCAACTATGACGAAAAGAGCGAAAAATATGTTGCAAAACTGGAGTACATACAAGAAAAACTGTCGGACCATGATCTTGTATCAATTTGCGACATATTGGACATAAGTTACAAAGTTGAAAATATGCCGTTACATATTTTTCGTAACTTACAAGCTGGTCAAATGCTGCAACACACCGATGAAGACGAAAGCAGCGACGAAGACGAGAGCAGCGACAACGACGAAGGCAGCGACAATGACGAAGGCAGCGATTATGACAAACGCAACGAGAACGAAGAAAACGCAACGTGAAGAAGCCTCGCTTATAATCGGCAGTCAAAGAAGACATCACGTGGATTAACGGACACAGTGCATAATAGCGAACAAGAAATTGCGAACGAGGTACAGTCACCGCATTTCGCTATGAGTTTTCGTGACGTAGAAGAGTGCATCAGAGTTTTCGACGGTAGCGATGAAATTGCTGTGGAAGTATGGATAACGGAATTCGATGAACAAGCGTTGCTTGTGTGTTGGAGTGATATACAAAAACTAATTTTCGCTAAAAAATCACTGAGTGGAATTGCCAAGTTGTTTGTGTTGAGTGAGAAACATTTGAATTCGTGGCAAACGTTGAAAAACACCTTATTGAGTGAATTTAAATCGCAAGTGTCAAGCAAACAAATACACACACAATTGAGTGAAAGCAAACGCCGTAGTAATGAAACTGTTTATGAGTACTACTACAGAATGAAAGATTTTGCATCTCGTGGAAAAGTTGAAGACGACGCACTAATGCAATACGTGATCGATGGAATTGACCAACTTTCAGTAAATAAATCTATTCTATATGGAGCGAAAAACTTGAGTGATTTTAAAAACAAACTGCATGACTGAATGAGTGCAAATACGAAGAGGAGCGAGAAATACAATAAAAAGGAGAATATGCAAGACGTTCAGATTGGAAAGAAAGCAAACTATTGTTTCAATTGTGATGAAATCGGACATTTTTCAAACAATTGTGAAAACAAGAACAAAGGAAAAAAATGTTTTAAGTGTGAGCAATTCGGACATATTTCACAAAATTTCAAAAAAGACGTCAAAGAAGAAACAAATATGTGCTCTATAAAAAAGTACATTGAAGTGACACCAAAAGAAGATACGCAAAACATAGCCGAGGATCGCACGACGCGCACCGAGACTGAATATGCCGTACTGCAGGAGCGCTATCACATGCTGGAGGAGCAGTACAGAGAGTCGGAGTTGCGTGCCGAGGAGCGTTTGGCCGAGGAGCAGAAGCGTCATCGCGAAATGTTGGAATGTGTGAAACGCGAAGCCTCGCTCCAGAATGAGAATTGCCAGATGAAGATCAAAGCCAGCAAAATCGAGGTGAATACACTGCGCGACGAGGTGCAGCGATTGCGTGTCTTGTGCGATAAACAGGCCAACGATTTGCACCGCACCGAGGATCAGCTGGAGCTGGCACACGATCAAATTGCCGCCCTACACCAGGAATACGATGAGCAGCTGCAAACGCTTCGCCAGCATAAAAAGAAAAAGAAATCCACTGAGGAGCTAATGCTCGAGCTGAGTCACGATTTACAGCGTACCCGCGAGAAGAACGGGGCACGTGCCATGCCCACCACACCATATGAATTATTAGTTGGAGTCAAGATGCGCTCAAAGGATGACCAGCAACTTAACGAAGCCCGAGATGATCTACGAAAAAAAGAGAAGATATTGAAACTACAAGCCGAAAAGAAGAAGACATACAATTTACGACGCACGGTCACGATAAAAAAACACAATTTGAGAGTAGAGTCAAACTAAAGCCAAAGTTTTTGGGCCCCTACGAGATTGTCAAGGTAAAGCTCTACAACGCCTATGATGTCACAAAAGTCGGTAGCTCTGAGGGTCCAAATAACTCGTCAACATGCGCCGAATATCTAAAGCCCTGGTCGACGCCTGATGATGATGATGACGAAGATGCATTCGGGGCGAATGCATAGTCAGTATGGCCGAATATGGGATTGGTGTGTGGTCTCTGAGACCAACGCTAACAACAACGACGAACATGAAGAACAGTAACAACGACGAAAGAGAAGATATTGAAACTACAAGCCGAAAAGAAGAAGACATACAATTTACGACGCACGGTCACGATAAAAAAACACAATTTGAGAGTAGAGTCAAACTAAAGCCAAAGTTTTTGGGCCCCTACGAGATTGTCAAGGTAAAGCACTACAACGCCTATGATGTCACAAAAGTCGGTAGCTCTGAGGGTCCAAATAACTCGGTGTCCAAATAACTTCGGTGTGTGGTCTCTGAGACCAACGCCAACAACAACGACGAACATGAAGAACAGTAACAACGACGATCACTAGACAACAACGATGCCGAGACGACGAAGAGCAACGAGAGCGAATTCGCAAGACGGCGAATCCGAGCGAGGAATAGAGACGACGAGGACGACGACGACGACGACGATGACGTGACGACGACAAGGGAGTTGCGTATGAACCTCTGAGAGAGGAAGTCGAGTGAGCTGCGCGACGAGTGAAGTTGATTGTTCGAGCAAGCTGAAGAAAACACTTTTTAATGTTGAAACTCATTAACATCTAACAATATCCAATAAACTATTCAATAAAGTATTAAACCTACCCATATTTATGTCTTGCACGGAATTTTTAATACACTCATTAATTAAATGACTAATTCAATTAAAATATGATTCATATTTACTTATGTAGTCATCCTAATATACACATTATTAAATAATATAATTTTGTATGATCATTTTCATATATATTCAATAATTATAGAGCTCCAAAAGAAAAAACAGGTAACACAATAAAAAAAAACAAGATAGAACGTTGCAGTCGGACGCAACCGACAGCGAAATACTATTATACCATTACATAAATTAATTTAATATTTATAAATATAATATATTAATATATATATATATATATATATATTAGAAATATAAAATATATTTGAATAATTATAAATTTATATTTATATTAATCGGACTAAATTCTCGTGTTTCTATTGTGATGCTAACTTGACTCGTGTAGAGCTGCTGTGAGCATGCGATTAAACTATCGCGTTAAAAAAATATCGCCGTTAGTTTTGAATTTTAACAATCGAACTCCTAGAAACTAGAATTAATATTTTATACAAAATTGAGAAATTTTATAAAAAAAGAGGTGGCACAATTTGACGCGCTCGATTAAGAGTGACCAAATTGCAAGATAAGCAGCATTGCGCCAAAATTAACAGCATATGTTAAGTATTCTGTTAAGAAAATTGCGGGAGATACAGGCATTTATCGTTTTTTGTGGGCGGGGGTGGGCGTGGTCCAAAATTTTTTTTACACATTTATGAAGGGGGTTACTATCAATATACCTTTAAAATTTGGTGACTTAAGTTTTCAAATTGCGTGAGATATATGGGTTTATCGATTTACACCAACAGGTGTATCGGTTTAGGTAGGTGGAATGGGCGTGGCCATCCAATTTTGTTATCGATCTTTGGGGGAGTTACCAGTAACATACCTGCAAAATTTTGCGACTCTAGCTTGCAAATTACGGCAGATATGCGCATTTTAAATTTCTAGGGACGAAGTTCCTGGGGGCGTCGGATGTGGGCGTGGTCCAAAAATTGGTATGCCAATCTTTGGAGGAGGTTACCAGCAAATTATCTTCCAAGTTTGGTTACTCTATGTTTAAAATTTTAGAAGATATACGGAGTTATCCATTTACAATCGGAATTGCCGATTATAGGCGCAGATGTGGGCGTGGCACCACAAATTTGTTATCGGTTCTTAAAGGCGACTACCAGTAATATACCTACCAAATTTGACGTTCCCTACTCAAAAACTGCGGAAGATATATCCATTTGAAAATTTTAGGGGCGGGGGTGATGGGGGCGTCGGAGGTGGGCGTGGCACATGCCAATCTTTCAAGGACCTCGCCAACAACTTACCAACCAAAATTGGTGACTGTAGCCATTAATTTGTAAGAGATATGTGGATTTATCGATTTGATAAAATCGATTATCGCGGTTTTCTAGCTCCCTGGTGGACGTAGGTCCAAACCCATGACACTTTAACTTTTGAGGGTACTTTCCAATATACGTTCCAAGTTTCAAGTCTCTATCTCTAAGGGTGTCAGAGGAACGCGCGTTCATACAGACGGACAGACGGACAGACAGCATGACGGACATTGCACAAAACCAATATACTATTATACCATTTTGGTATAATAGTATAAAAATTATAAACGAGCTTCAATGAGCTCGTGTGCGAGTGAGAGGCAAATGCTCAAATACTAAATGCTCTGACATAACCCATGTTGAGTTGTGGTTTAGAGGGGGTGGTCTGATGGCGGCGGGAGGGCAACTGACTCATTGAACGGTTATGCAGAAGGATAGAATGGAATGGAACGGAATGGTATTGCATGGTGATGGGAATGGGCTCGGCATTTGCGGATTGATGAGGCGGCGGCGGCGGCACTCAATTGGCAATGATCGCTTAATGACAACAATTTCAATAATTTACATAGACTGTGACGCGGAATGTGGTGACGGCTCGGGCTTAAGGCATGAACTTGACAGTTGAAAAGATTTTTGATTGCTCTGGCAACAATATAGCGTGACAGTTAGTTATCAAATGCCCCGCATGCCGCGCTGCTGTTTCTTGATCCACACCAGCTAGCGAGCGACACCTGTTGTCGCGTGTGTGCATTAAACGCAGCAAAGCCATCGAATAAATATTTTAAAACTTTTTGTTAATTATTGTCAATTATTGTTTGCAAATATTAATCACTAGGCGCCAGGAAAAGTTACATATATTATTTAGAAGAGTCTATCTTGATTATTATCGAAATATTTATTGAACGATATACGAGAAACGGAGGCAGTTTTCCATAAAATGACGCAAACTTGATCTTCGCATGATAAAGGGAAACCAATTTGAAATCTCTAGCTCTTATCGTCTCTGAGATCCGAGTGTTCATAAAGAAAGAATCCTGATCTAGAACATATATACTTTAAGGCGTCGGATATGCTTCTTTGTTTAAATTTGCACAAAACTATAATACACTTTTTAGGGAAAAATCAAAAGACTTGAGCTGTCCATTATTCTAATAAGTGCCGCAGAGTTTTATTTTTTAGGGATCAAGGACAGCAAATGTCTGATTTTTGTTGCTATATTTTTCGGGTTGTTGATAATATTTTCCATTAATTGCGTGGTTTTTTAAGCGATTATTGAATATAATGGGATAATAATGAAAATTAAATTATGGTAAGCAGCTGTTTTTATAGCCCTGAAGGACAACCACACGGATGCGATTACGGATACGGATTTCGGGGCACGCACGCTAATGTCCTGGGTGTATCTGGGCGTATAAAGGCTCTTTATACTATTATACCAGAATGGTATAATAGTATATAATAGTATAATAGTATATTGGTTTTGTGCAATGTCCGTCATGCTGTCTGTCCGTCTGTCCGTCCGTATGAACGCGCGTTCCTCCGACACCCTTAGAGATAGAGACTTGAAACTTGGAACGTATATTGGAAAGTACACTCAAAAGTTAAAGTGTCTTGGGTTTGGACCTACGTCCACTAGGGAGCTAGAAAATCGATAAATTCGATTTTAGCAAATCGATAAATCCCCATATCTCTTACAATTTAATGAATATAGTCACCAATTTTGGTTGGTAGGTTGTTGGCGAGGTCCTTGAAATATCGGCATATGCCACGCCCACATCCGACGCCCCCTTCACCCCCGCCCCTAAAATTTTCAAATGGTTATATCTTCCGCAGTTTTTGAGTAGGGAACGTCAAATTTGGTAGGTATATTACTGGTAGTCGCCTTTAAGAACCGATAACAAATTTGTGGTGCCACGCCCACACCTGCGCCTATAATCGAAAATTCCGATTGAAAATCGATAACCCCGTATATCTCCGAACATTTTAAGGATAGAGTAACCAAACTTGGAAGGTAATTTGCTGGTAACCTCCTCCAAAGATTGGCATACCAATTTTTGGACCACGCCCACATCCGCCGCCCCCAGGAACTTCGTCCCTAGAAATTTAAAATGCGCATATCTGCCGTAATTTCCAAGCTAGAGTCGCAAAAGTTTGCAGGTATGTGTCTGGTAACTCCCCCAAAGATCGATAAAAAAATTGGATAGCCACGCCCACTCCACCTACCTGAACCGATACACCTGTTGGTGTAAATCGATAAACCCATATATCTCACGTAATTTGAAAATCAGCCAGCATGGCGTCATCATCGAGAATTGTTGGTCAGCATATTGTTATTGTTATTGTTGTTGAACGGTAAATCGGTCAACGTCGTCGTTGTGGTCATCATTGGCTTGGAATCTAGTGCAGCACGTCAGCAAAGCGAGTGGAAAATATGTGGTTGCAAACAATTTACGTAAATTAGCGCAATTACAGCTGCTGGCTGGCTAGCTGACTAGCTGACTGACTGCCAGACTGGCATTCTGTTGTGCAGCCAACAGATACTTTCTAGTCTACCAGGGAAGCCGATGGAACCGGTTTGACTTTTGAGTTTTATTTCTTGTTGTTGTTCGAAACGTCAGCAACTAAATAGAAAACAAGAAAAAAGTAATCAGTGTTGTTGTTGCCACATCACAAGTCAAGCACATATTTATATTTACATATATGAATATAATAAGTAAAGAGCAATATTGACAACGTTCTTCGGGAATTCACAACGCAACCATATGACAACTCAACTGTAAACAAAACTTAATAACAAATAAGTAAGCCATCACACATTTAACCCAATCTCTTCTCCGTTGCAGCATGGAAGTTCAAACGGCAAACAGTCTGCACAATGCTCTGTTGTCGTCGCTACAAGGAGCCAACAGTCCCGCAAACAGCCCCAATGGAACGCCCAAATAGACATTGGCCGCCAAGCAATCCTCGACAGAGGCCAACATTCTTGAGCAACTAAGCAAGCAGCAGCAACAGTCAGCCAATCACAGACGCGACTGCGACAGTCCGGCCAGCTCCAATTCGGAGCTGGAGAAGGATCTAAATGAGTTGCGCGATTTGAATGGTTCGCTAACGGGCAGCGGTAGCGTTGGCAAATCTAATGGTTCCCTCAGCGGCGCCTCATCCAATAATTCGGCGCCACCAGCTGTTGCCACGGCTGCTGCTGCTGCTGCAGCAACGCTCAAACGTTGGGCGCCACAATTGCGGCACAACTGAAGGAACGCATCTCAAGCAGCCGAACGCCTATACGCAAGGCGCATCGCATTAAATTCTATCGCATTGGGGATCGCTTCTATCCGGGCATCACCATACCCGTCTCCAATGAGCGCTATCGTTCCTTTGAAAGCCTCTACGAAGATCTGACACGCCTCTTCGAGGAGAACGTCAAGATTCTGGGCGCAGTACGGGCCATTTACAATATGGGCGGCAAAAAGGTGAGCACAAAATTATCTTTAGCTGCGATTTCTAAGCGAATTGGATTGTTGTAGTTCTGTGATAATCCAACAAATCAAACTTGATGAATTTCTTCAACTCTAGCCGTATCTCTTTAATTTCACATAAATTGTTATTCCATTCAAGATATTGCATATAAAATATATTTTTTAAAAGCGAACTCATTGCTATACTTGAAGTCATTAGGTTAGGCATTAAAAAATAGGACACGTCATTTGCTGCGACTTTCTTTCTGCAATTAAATCCCTTACAAGCCATAATTAAGAGTCCCCACATGCAATCATTAGCCAAATATAAACTTAATCTGAATAGCCAGCTGTCAAACAAATGATACCCTTTCTCTAAAGATCTTTAACATCGAAACACAAAATAAACATACAAAATAACAACAAATGAACAAAAGTCAAATTTGTTTCACAAATAATAATAATCTTCACAGAAAACAAGAAATAATTATTAACAAAATCCGTCAGCTCCTCACTACATAAATAAAATGCTATCGAATTCCGTCCCCAATCATCCATTAAATATTCTTTGAAATATTTATAAGAAATATATAAGAATTAAATAAAATAAATTACTAAATTATTGAACCACTTGCAGATAACCGCGCTGGTCGGTATCACAGCTGGCCGATTTCTTCGGCACGGACGATGTGTTCTTTGCCTATGGCACGGAGCGTGTGAATGCAGCCGAAGATTTCAAACTAGAGGCGGATGAGCAGCGTGCAATTAATGCCATACGCAAGACACTGCGCACAGCGGGCACCACATGTAAGAGGCCCAAACCGAAGATGCCCGTCAAAAGCAAAAAGGCCTATCCCGACGATGAGACCGCGACGAGACGGGAGCGAGTAGCTGGCGGTGCAGATACCACTGTGGATGATGAACAGGCGGCGATACTTAGCATTGAGATCGGGGATCTGCCCGTCGCCATAAACGACAAATATACGCTGGGTCCAACGATTGGCGATGGCAACTTTGCCATTGTGCTGAAGATCAAGGATCGACAGACGGGCTTGCCCTACGCCCTCAAGATCATTGACAAGAGCAAGTGCAAGGTCAAGGAGCACTATATTGATGCCGAGGTGCGTGTGATGAAGAAATTGGAGCATCCGCATATCATATCGCTCATCATGGATGTCGATCAGTCGACAAACATGTACCTGGTGCTCGAGTATGTCAGTGGTAAGCCACTAAATCAGAACCAGTGATTGAATCGAATTGAATTTGAGGCGTTTAAAAATTGCTCTTCTCAAATTGGAGCAGAACAACTTGTTGAATGGAAAATGTGGTTGCTGAGTTGATCCTGTTAGCAAATTTAAATTTTTTGTTTGACTAATATATAAGCATATTAATATATATGTGGGATTGGTTTGTGGTTTCTGAGACCAACGCCAACAACAACGACGAACATGAAGAAGAGTAACAACGACGATCCCTAGACAACCGAGACGACGATGAGCAACCAGAGCGAATTCGCAAGACGGCGAATCCGATCGAGGAAGAGAAGCGGCGAAGACGACGACGACGACGACGATGACGTGACGACGACAAGGGAGTTGCAGTTCGACCTTTGACGGAATAGGTTGTGAGAGCTGTGGCTCAAGTCGAGTTAAACGAGTGAACGAGTGGAAAGAAGCAGACTTTAATATTACAAACTATTAATGACGTTATATTATATTATATTAACCAATTAATACCGTTGATGTCATAAAACCCCCACATATTTGGAGGCTCGTCCGGGATTGAAATAATAAACACACGATATATTTGAGAATTGGATTGGATTGAATTGAGAAAAAAAAGAGACAAATTTTTAATGCAAAATCGAAGTAAGAGTGTGCATTAAATCGACAAAGGAGTGTGAATAAAATCGACGAGAAAGCGAATGAAAACGACGAAGAAGTTAAATTAAATCGACGAAAGAAATTAACTGACGTAAAGATGCCAAATTTAAATGATTTAATTGCACAAAAACTGCGTTCTGGAAAGAGATCGAGCATATGTGCATTACACCAATTTATATTCGAGTCAGAAGGAGACAGAGCGAATAGAAATCGGTTGCGCGAGTTTAGAGGATTCAGCTATGACGAAAATAACGGGAAATATGTTGCAAAACTAGAATACATACAAGCAAAATTGTCGGACCATGACCTTGTATCTATTTGTATTTGTATCAGCGGCAATGACGAAGGCAACGAGAATGAAGAAAACGCAACAGGAAGAAGTAATCGACAGACAAAGAAAACAGCACGTCGAGTAACGGACACAGTGCATAATAGCGAACAAGAAATTGCGAACGAGGTACAGTCACCGCATTTCGCTATGAGTTTTCGTGACGTAGAAGAATGCATCAGAGTTTTCGACGGTAGCGATGAAATTGCTGTAGAAGTCTGAATAACGGAATTCGAAGAACAAGCGTTGCTCATGTGTTGGAGTGAGATTCAAAAACTGATTTTCGCTAAAAAATCACTTAGAGGAATTGCCAAGTTGTTTGTGTTGAGCGAGAAACATTTGAATTCATGGCAAGCGTTGAAAAAGGCCTTATTAAGTGAATTTAAGTCGCAAGTGTCAAGCAAACAAATACACACGCAAATGAGTGAAAACAAATACAAAGGGAAAAAATGTTTTAAGTGTGAGCAATTCGGACATGTTTCACAAATTGCAAAAAAGACGTCGAAGAAAAAACAAATATGTGCTCTATAAAAAAGTACATGGAATCCGAAGATCGCACGACGCGCACCAAGACTGAATATGCGGTGCTACAGGCGCGCTACCAAATGCTGGAGGAGCAGTACAGAAAGTCGGAGTTGCGTGCCGAGGAGCGTTTGGCCGAGGAGCAGAAGCGTCATCGCGAAATGTTGGACCGTGTGGAACGCGAAGTCTCGCTCCAGAATGAGAATTGCCAGATGAGGATCAAAGCCACCAAAATCGAGGTGAACACATTGCGCGACGATGGACCACGCCCACATCCGCCGCCCCCAGGAACTTCGTCCCTAGAAATTTAAAATGCGCATATCTGCCGTAATTTGCAAGCTAGAGTCGCAAAAGTTTGCAGGTATGTGTCTGGTAACTCCCCCAAAGATCGATAAAAAAATTGGATAGCCACGCCCACTCCACCTACCTGAACCGATACACCTGTTGGTGTAAATCGATAAACCCATATATCTCACGTAATTTGAAAATCAGCCAGCATGGCGTCATCATCGAGAATTGTTGGTCAGCATATTGTTATTGTTATTGTTGTTGAACGGTAAATCGGTCAACGTCGTCGTTGTGGTCATCATTGGCTTGGAATCTAGTGCAGCACGTCAGCAAAGCGAGTGGAAAATATATGGTTGCAAACAATTTACGTAAATTAGCGCAATTACAGCTGCTGGCTGGCTAGCTGACTAGCTGACTGACTGCCAGACTGGCATTCTGTTGTGCAGCCAACAGATACTTTCTAGTCTACCAGGGAAGCCGATGGAACCGGTTTGACTTTTGAGTTTTATTTCTTGTTGTTGTTCGAAACGTCAGCAACTAAATAGAAAACAAGAAAAAAGTAATCAGTGTTGTTGTTGCCACATCACAAGTCAAGCACATATTTATATTTACATATATGAATATAATAAGTAAAGAGCAATATTGACAACGTTCTTCGGGAATTCACAACGCAACCATATGACAACTCAACTGTAAACAAAACTTAATAACAAATAAGTAAGCCATCACACATTTAACCCAATCTCTTCTCCGTTGCAGCATGGAAGTTCGTCGCTACAAGGAGCCAACAGTCCCGCAAACAGCCCCAATGGAACGCCCAAATAGACATTGGCCGCCAAGCAATCCTCGACAGAGGCCAACATTCTTGAGCAACTAAGCAAGCAGCAGCAACAGTCAGCCAATCACAGACGCGACTGCGACAGTCCGGCCAGCTCCAATTCGGAGCTGGAGAAGGATCTAAATGAGTTGCGCGATTTGAATGGTTCGCTAACGGGCAGCGGTAGCGTTGGCAAATCTAATGGTTCCCTCAGCGGCGCCTCATCCAATAATTCGGCGCCACCAGCTGTTGCCACGGCTGCTGCTGCTGCTGCAGCAACGCTCAAACGTTGGGCGCCACAATTGCGGCACAACTGAAGGAACGCATCTCAAGCAGCCGAACGCCTATACGCAAGGCGCATCGCATTAAATTCTATCGCATTGGGGATCGCTTCTATCCGGGCATCACCATACCCGTCTCCAATGAGCGCTATCGTTCCTTTGAAAGCCTCTACGAAGATCTGACACGCCTCTTCGAGGAGAACGTCAAGATTCTGGGCGCAGTACGGGCCATTTACAATATGGGCGGCAAAAAGGTGAGCACAAAATTATCTTTAGCTGCGATTTCTAAGCGAATTGGATTGTTGTAGTTCTGTGATAATCCAACAAATCAAACTTGATGAATTTCTTCAACTCTAGCCGTATCTCTTTAATTTCACATAAATTGTTATTCCATTCAAGATATTGCATATAAAATATATTTTTTAAAAGCGAACTCATTGCTATACTTGAAGTCATTAGGTTAGGCATTAAAAAATAGGACACGTCATTTGCTGCGACTTTCTTTCTGCAATTAAATCCCTTACAAGCCATAATTAAGAGTCCCCACATGCAATCATTAGCCAAATATAAACTTAATCTGAATAGCCAGCTGTCAAACAAATGATACCCTTTCTCTAAAGATCTTTAACATCGAAACACAAAATAAACATACAAAATAACAACAAATGAACAAAAGTCAAATTTGTTTCACAAATAATAATAATCTTCACAGAAAACAAGAAATAATTATTAACAAAATCCGTCAGCTCCTCACTACATAAATAAAATGCTATCGAATTCCGTCCCCAATCATCCATTAAATATTCTTTGAAATATTTATAAGAAATATATAAGAATTAAATAAAATAAATTACTAAATTATTGAACCACTTGCAGATAACCGCGCTGGTCGGTATCACAGCTGGCCGATTTCTTCGGCACGGACGATGTGTTCTTTGCCTATGGCACGGAGCGTGTGAATGCAGCCGAAGATTTCAAACTAGAGGCGGATGAGCAGCGTGCAATTAATGCCATACGCAAGACACTGCGCACAGCGGGCACCACATGTAAGAGGCCCAAACCGAAGATGCCCGTCAAAAGCAAAAAGGCCTATCCCGACGATGAGACCGCGACGAGACGGGAGCGAGTAGCTGGCGGTGCAGATACCACTGTGGAGGATGAACAGGCGGCGATACTTAGCATTGAGATCGGGGATCTGCCCGTCGCCATAAACGACAAATATACGCTGGGTCCAACGATTGGCGATGGCAACTTTGCCATTGTGCTGAAGATCAAGGATCGACAGACGGGCTTGCCCTACGCCCTCAAGATCATTGACAAGAGCAAGTGCAAGGTCAAGGAGCACTATATTGATGCCGAGGTGCGTGTGATGAAGAAATTGGAGCATCCGCATATCATATCGCTCATCATGGATGTCGATCAGTCGACAAACATGTACCTGGTGCTCGAGTATGTCAGTGGTAAGCCACTAAATCAGAACCAGTGATTGAATCGAATTGAATTTGAGGCGTTTAAAAATTGCTCTTCTCAAATTGGAGCAGAACAACTTGTTGAATGGAAAATGTGGTTGCTGAGTTGATCCTGTTAGCAAATTTAAATTTTTTGTTTGACTAATATATAAGTATATTAATATATATGTGGGATTGGTTTGTGGTTTCTGAGACCAACGCCAACAACAACGACGAACATGAAGAAGAGTAACAACGACGATCCCTAGACAACAACGATACCGAGACGACGATGAGCAACCAGAGCGAATTCGCAAGACGGCGAATCCGATCGAGGAAGAGAAGCGGCGAAGACGACGACGACGACGACGATGACGTGACGACGACAAGGGAGTTGCAGTTCGACCTTTGACGGAATAGGTTGTGAGAGCTGTGGCTCAAGTCGAGTTAAACGAGTGAACGAGTGGAAAGAAGCAGACTTTAATATTACAAACTATTAATGACGTTATATTATATTATATTAACCAATTAATACCGTTGATGTCATAAAACCCCCACATATTTGGAGGCTCGTCCGGGATTGAAATAATAAAAACACGATATATTTGAGAATTGGATTGGATTGAATTGAGAAAAAAAAGAGACAAATTTTTAATGCAAAATCGAAGTAAGAGTGTGCATTAAATCGACAAAGGAGTGTGAATAAAATCGACGAGAAAGCGAATGAAAACGACGAAGAAGTTAAATTAAATCGACGAAAGAAATTAACTGACGTAAAGATGCCAAATTTAAATGATTTAATTGCACAAAAACTGCGTTCTGGAAAGAGATCGAGCATATGTGCATTACACCAATTTATATTCGAGTCAGAAGGAGACAGAGCGAATAGAAATCGGTTGCGCGAGTTTAGAGGATTCAGCTATGACGAAAATAACGGGAAATATGTTGCAAAACTAGAATACATACAAGCAAAATTGTCGGACCATGACCTTGTATCTATTTGTATTTGTATCAGCGGCAATGACGAAGGCAACGAGAATGAAGAAAACGCAACAGGAAGAAGTAATCGACAGACAAAGAAAACAGCACGTCGAGTAACGGACACAGTGCATAATAGCGAACAAGAAATTGCGAACGAGGTACAGTCACCGCATTTCGCTATGAGTTTTCGTGACGTAGAAGAATGCATCAGAGTTTTCGACGGTAGCGATGAAATTGCTGTAGAAGTCTGAATAACGGAATTCGAAGAACAAGCGTTGCTCATGTGTTGGAGTGAGATTCAAAAACTGATTTTCGCTAAAAAATCACTTAGAGGAATTGCCAAGTTGTTTGTGTTGAGCGAGAAACATTTGAATTCATGGCAAGCGTTGAAAAAGGCCTTATTAAGTGAATTTAAGTCGCAAGTTTCAAGCAAACAAATACACACGCAAATGAGTGAAAACAAATACAAAGGGAAAATATGTTTTAAGTGTGAGCAATTCGGACATGTTTCACAAAATTGCAAAAAAGACGTCGAAGAAAAAACAAATATGTGCTCTATAAAAAAGTACATGGAATCCGAAGATCGCACGACGCGCACCAAGACTGAATATGCGGTGCTACAGGCGCGCTACCAAATGCTGGAGGAGCAGTACAGAAAGTCGGAGTTGCGTGCCGAGGAGCGTTTGGCCGAGGAGCAGAAGCGTCATCGCGAAATGTTGGACCGTGTGGAACGCGAAGTCTCGCTCCAGAATGAGAATTGCCAGATGAGGATCAAAGCCACCAAAATCGAGGTGAACACATTGCGCGACGATGGACCACGCCCACATCCGCCGCCCCCAGGAACTTCGTCCCTAGAAATTTAAAATGCGCATATCTGCCGTAATTTGCAAGCTAGAGTCGCAAAAGTTTGCAGGTATGTGTCTGGTAACTCCCCCAAAGATCGATAAAAAAATTGGATAGCCACGCCCACTCCACCTACCTGAACCGATACACCTGTTGGTGTAAATCGATAAACCCATATATCTCACGTAATTTGAAAATCAGCCAGCATGGCGTCATCATCGAGAATTGTTGGTCAGCATATTGTTATTGTTATTGTTGTTGAACGGTAAATCGGTCAACGTCGTCGTTGTGGTCATCATTGGCTTGGAATCTAGTGCAGCACGTCAGCAAAGCGAGTGGAAAATATGTGGTTGCAAACAATTTACGTAAATTAGCGCAATTACAGCTGCTGGCTGTCTAGCTGACTAGCTGACTGACTGCCAGACTGGCATTCTGTTGTGCAGCCAACAGATACTTTCTAGTCTACCAGGGAAGCCGATGGAACCGGTTTGACTTTTGAGTTTTATTTCTTGTTGTTGTTCGAAACGTCAGCAACTAAATAGAAAACAAGAAAAAAGTAATCAGTGTTGTTGTTGCCACATCACAAGTCAAGCACATATTTATATTTACATATATGAATATAATAAGTAAAGAGCAATATTGACAACGTTCTTCGGGAATTCACAACGCAACCATATGACAACTCAACTGTAAACAAAACTTAATAACAAATAAGTAAGCCATCACACATTTAACCCAATCTCTTCTCCGTTGCAGCATGGAAGTTCAAACGGCAAAAAGGTCTGCACAATGCTCTGTTGTCGTCGCTACAAGGAGCCAACAGTCCCGCAAACAGCCCCAATGGAACGCCCAAATAGACATTGGCCGCCAAGCAATCCTCGACAGAGGCCAACATTCTTGAGCAACTAAGCAAGCAGCAGCAACAGTCAGCCAATCACAGACGCGACTGCGACAGTCCGGCCAGCTCCAATTCGGAGCTGGAGAAGGATCTAAATGAGTTGCGCGATTTGAATGGTTCGCTAACGGGCAGCGGTAGCGTTGGCAAATCTAATGGTTCCCTCAGCGGCGCCTCATCCAATAATTCGGCGCCACCAGCTGTTGCCACGGCTGCTGCTGCTGCTGCAGCAACGCTCAAACGTTGGGCGCCACAATTGCGGCACAACTGAAGGAACGCATCTCAAGCAGCCGAACGCCTATACGCAAGGCGCATCGCATTAAATTCTATCGCATTGGGGATCGCTTCTATCCGGGCATCACCATACCCGTCTCCAATGAGCGCTATCGTTCCTTTGAAAGCCTCTACGAAGATCTGACACGCCTCTTCGAGGAGAACGTCAAGATTCTGGGCGCAGTACGGGCCATTTACAATATGGGCGGCAAAAAGGTGAGCACAAAATTATCTTTAGCTGCGATTTCTAAGCGAATTGGATTGTTGTAGTTCTGTGATAATCCAACAAATCAAACTTGATGAATTTCTTCAACTCTAGCCGTATCTCTTTAATTTCACATAAATTGTTATTCCATTCAAGATATTGCATATAAAATATATTTTTTAAAAGCGAACTCATTGCTATACTTGAAGTCATTAGGTTAGGCATTAAAAAATAGGACACGTCATTTGCTGCGACTTTCTTTCTGCAATTAAATCCCTTACAAGCCATAATTAAGAGTCCCCACATGCAATCATTAGCCAAATATAAACTTAATCTGAATAGCCAGCTGTCAAACAAATGATACCCTTTCTCTAAAGATCTTTAACATCGAAACACAAAATAAACATACAAAATAACAACAAATGAACAAAAGTCAAATTTGTTTCACAAATAATAATAATCTTCACAGAAAACAAGAAATAATTATTAACAAAATCCGTCAGCTCCTCACTACATAAATAAAATGCTATCGAATTCCGTCCCCAATCATCCATTAAATATTCTTTGAAATATTTATAAGAAATATATAAGAATTAAATAAAATAAATTACTAAATTATTGAACCACTTGCAGATAACCGCGCTGGTCGGTATCACAGCTGGCCGATTTCTTCGGCACGGACGATGTGTTCTTTGCCTATGGCACGGAGCGTGTGAATGCAGCCGAAGATTTCAAACTAGAGGCGGATGAGCAGCGTGCAATTAATGCCATACGCAAGACACTGCGCACAGCGGGCACCACATGTAAGAGGCCCAAACCGAAGATGCCCGTCAAAAGCAAAAAGGCCTATCCCGACGATGAGACCGCGACGAGACGGGAGCGAGTAGCTGGCGGTGCAAATACCACTGTGGAGGATGAACAGGCGGCGATACTTAGCATTGAGATCGGGGATCTGCCCGTCGCCATAAACGACAAATATACGCTGGGTCCAACGATTGGCGATGGCAACTTTGCCATTGTGCTGAAGATCAAGGATCGACAGACGGGCTTGCCCTACGCCCTCAAGATCATTGACAAGAGCAAGTGCAAGGTCAAGGAGCACTATATTGATGCCGAGGTGCGTGTGATGAAGAAATTGGAGCATCCGCATATCATATCGCTCATCATGGATGTCGATCAGTCGACAAACATGTACCTGGTGCTCGAGTATGTCAGTGGTAAGCCACTAAATCAGAACCAGTGATTGAATCGAATTGAATTTGAGGCGTTTAAAAATTGCTCTTCTCAAATTGGAGCAGAACAACTTGTTGAATGGAAAATGTGGTTGCTGAGTTGATCCTGTTAGCAAATTTAAATTTTTTGTTTGACTAATATATAAGTATATTAATATATATGTGGGATTGGTTTGTGGTTTCTGAGACCAACGCCAACAACAACGACGAACATGAAGAAGAGTAACAACGACGATCCCTAGACAACAACGATACCGAGACGACGATGAGCAACCAGAGCGAATTCGCAAGACGGCGAATCCGATCGAGGAAGAGAAGCGGCGAAGACGACGACGACGACGACGATGACGTGACGACGACAAGGGAGTTGCAGTTCGACCTTTGACGGAATAGGTTGTGAGAGCTGTGGCTCAAGTCGAGTTAAACGAGTGAACGAGTGGAAAGAAGCAGACTTTAATATTACAAACTATTAATGACGTTATATTATATTATATTAACCAATTAATACCGTTGATGTCATAAAACCCCCACATATTTGGAGGCTCGTCCGGGATTGAAATAATAAAAACACGATATATTTGAGAATTGGATTGGATTGAATTGAGAAAAAAACAAGTAAGAAGGCTGTAGTCGAGTGAGCTCGACTACCATATACCCTGAACCAAGCTTTATATGCATTATAGGTTTATCGTTTTTGGGGGCTGGAGTGGGCGTGGCCCGATCTTAGTAATATACCTTCTAAGTTTGGTAACTGTAGCTCTTGAATTGCGGGAGATACAGGCATTTATCGTTTTTTGTGGGCGGGAGTGGGCGTGGCCCAAAATATTTTGGATTTCGATCTTAGTAATATACCTTCTAAGTTTGGTAACTGTAGCTCTTAAATTGCGGGAGATACAGGCATTTATCGTTTTTTGTGGGCGGGAGTGGGCGTGGTCCAAAATTTTTTTTACACATTTATGAAGGGTGTTACTAGCAATATACCTTTAAAATTTGGTGACTTAAGTTTTCAAATTGCGCGAGATATTTGGCTTTATCGATTTACACCAATAGGTGTATCGGTTTAGGTAGGTGGAGTGGGCGTGGGCATCCAATTTTTTTATCGATCTTTGGGGGAGTTACCAGTAACATACCTGCAAAATTTTGCGACTCTAGCTTGCAAATTACGGCAGATATGCGCATTTTAAATTTCTAGGGAAGAAGTTCCTGGGGGCGGCGGATGTGGGCGTGGTCCAAAAATTGGTATGCCAATCTTTGGAGGAGGTTATCAGCAAATTACCTTTCAAGTTTGGTTACTCTATCTTTAAAATGTTCGGAGATATACGGAGTTATCGATTTAAAATCGGAATTGTCGATTGTAGGCGCAGGTGTGGGCGTGGCACCACAAATTTGTTATCGGTTCTTAAAGGCAACTATCAGTAATATAACTACCAAATTTGACGTTCCCTACTCAAAAACTGCGGAAGATATAGCCATTTGCCGATCTTTCAAGGACCTCGCCAACAACCTACCAACCAAAATTGGTGACTGTATCCATTAAATTGTGAGAGATATCTGCAATTTACTGCTATCGGAAATCTAAATGTATCGATAATTCAGAAACTGAGGCATCGATAAAATCGATAAAATAACGCAAACTTGATCTGGGCCTGGTATACGAGATCTTATATTCCAAATTTTAAGTCTCTAGCTCTTATAGTCTCTGAGATCCGCGCGTTCATACAGACGGACGGACAGACGGACAGACGGACAGGGCTATATCAACTCGGCTGTTGATCCTGATCAAGAATATATATACTTTATGGGGTCGGAGATGCTTCCTTCTGCCTGTTACATACATTTGCACAAAACCATTATA
>JAWNLS010000242.1:0-22448 GCA_035042185.1 Drosophila kambysellisi
CTACGCAGGTATCCGCGCGAAACAATAATTAAAGCAGCTTCTCTCTTAATATTTATCTATTTGATAAGTTATGCTCTGCGCAGCATAACAGAGCAATAGGAACGTAACGATCACAACTGTTGTTTTGTATATGCTCATCGGCCTTTCGTTTTATTGCATTTTTCACTTTGCTTGACCTTTGCCTTTCGCGCCTGTTGCTTGCACAGCAAAGGCAAAGGTCAAGCAAAGTGAAAGATGCAATAAAACGAAAGGCCGATGAGCATATACAAAACAACAGTGAAAAATGCAATAAAACGAAAGGCCGATGAGCATATTCAAAACAACAGTTATGATCGTTACGTTCCTATTCCTGTTATGCTGCGCAGAGCATAACTTATCAAATAGATAAATATTAAGAGAGAAGCTGCTTTAATTATTGTTTCGCGCGGATACCTGCGTAGCCAAACAATACTTTTGCCTGAGCCTTAATTATAATATGCAAAGCGCCGACTATTAGGAGAGCCAATTTCCGCTCAACATAACGGCAATCAAAATTGAGTGAGTTTTATATATATTTCTTCTTTATCTCTCACGACAAAATTTGGAGAGTTTTTCCCTTGCACTTGTAAATGGCTTCCAATTTTAACTCACTTTTACATCGAATTGTCGCTGCTCACCAAAATAAAATTTAAATAAAAAAAATCAAAAATTACACTTACATGTATATCCTCCACGTCCAAAAGATCTTTTGCAGGCGGGTCATTTGCTAGGCTTGATGAGTGGGTTTATAGTGATAAATTAAAATATTATGTAAATCTTATTCGGCGAGTTATATATATTTTTCTTGGATTTATATTTTTTTTATGATTTTATGTTTTACATTTTTATGTTCACGGTTTTATATTTCATGTTTTCTTTATTTTTTATAAAAAAAATTGTTTGCACGCCATATTATTCATTTTGATTTCACTTTAATTTAATTTATATAACTATAGTTGGTACAAAATTTTTTTCTTTTTTTTCAACTCTTAACAACAAAAAAAAGTCAAAAGAACAATATTTAGACTTGGTGAAACTACAACTTCGCGGACTCGAGCAAAACCTCACGGCACAACTATCCTCTTCGGCAAACTATTCTCGACTCCCCTCACGGCAAAACCATTATCTTCGGCAGACCGAACTCCAGAGAGTCTCCACCAGAATTTATTGATCGGCTTTCCAGAGAAGGGCTTGAGATTGTATCACTTAATCTCATAGAGGGCGTAATCAAGAGCTCGGCTTAGTATGAAAACCAAAGCATACTCTTAGGCACACCAAGTAAGCGCACTACAGTATTTTGTGAGAAGATTCTCTAATGGAGTTCTTGGATCACTGTGAACTGTTGTTGTGAAAGAGGAAATGGATGAGGCAAACCCTTGAGTTATTGGACCTGTGAGAATCCAGCCGAAGACTGATTCTTGGCCCAATAACGTACCACAAATATTCGGAATGGAGCCGCCGAGCAGTATGGATGGGAGGACATCTGCGACTAATAGCACGTCAATCTACGAACTCCTATAAAAAGTGGTCAGCTGTTTGAGAGCTTGTTTGAGAGCCTATATGAAAGTGACATAACTTCTGAGGCTTGGCTGCGATAGCTTGATTTAAGCCATTAACTTGGGCCTGGACGGGTTGGAAAGGCGTCTTGACCAGGTTAAACAACCGCGTGGCGATGAAGGTTGCTTCCGAATGCGAATCAATTAATGCACGTGCTTTATAATTGATACCTGAATAGCAGATATTTATAAACGCAGTACCTAGTAAAACCCCTTGCTTGTTTGCAGAGAAATACGCTTAGACATTCCTCGGAATGGGTGGAGACAATTATATGTTGGGAAGGGTGGTCGACACTATGAAGGAGTGTGTGGTGACGACCTTTGCACGTGAAACAGTTGTGTGCACTTGTACAATCTTTGAGGAGGTGGCCTCTGGCAAAACAGTTCAAATATAACCGTTGATGCTGGGTGTGTGAACTGTGACCTGATAGGTCTATTGTGCCCCCTTTTGGGCTTAAAGCTCCTCCATCAACCCAAGCTCTTGCACGAATGCTAGAATTTTTATTGGGTTGAGGGCTACTATGTCATTGCTCATCATGACATGCATCCCTAGAATGTTGCTTCTCTTCCTTTCTAAGGCGACACAATCTGCTAGGATGTGCATTGAGGATTCCTCCTCGCCTTCATAGAACCTGCAGAGTCCGCTACTAATTATACTTAGCTTGGCTAGGTGACTTCTTAGTCTGCAGTGTCGCGTCAGTAGACCGGTGAGTATTCTAAGATTGTTTTTACTCATGGCTATAATCTGCATAAATCGCTTCTGATTATAGCCACCCAAAAGACATTTGGCTTGTCGGAGTCCTGTTGCCCCCGCCCAGCTCCGCTGCCTCCTCTTTCTTTCTTCGTTTCAAAGGTCCTGCAGTGTCGTGTGCCTTGCCACAATACGGTTCACGTCCTGCTAGGTGTCTCTCCGCCCCCAATCTTGCTTGCCTGTCGGCCAGTTCATTCCCTACTATGTCCGTTTGGCCCGGGACCCATCTATTGGTTGCCCGAGTCGGTCAAGGCTGGATCGTGCTTCTAGGACCACTTTGGAGGTGATTTTTGTCCCATTAATTGCGTTTATCGCTGGTTGTCGCTTGGTTGTCGGAAAGGATGGATATATCCGTATTCCGATAGTTGAGCCCTAGGTCCGCACACCTTCCTATCGTACAAACTTCAGCTTGAAATATGCTAGTTTGCCGTACTAGGGATTCATGATAAGATATCCGAGAGCCCAACACTCCTAGGCCTTTACCCTGGTTGGTGAGTGATCCGTCGGTGTACCACTTTATGGTGTGCGGCTTCATAGGATGGATGTCATCCAGCGACGTCCGCATTGTGCGCATTGCCCCTGTCATGCATACGCAGGCCAATCTCTGCAGTTTCTGCAGCTCTCTTCTCACGGTGATAAGCCGCGCTCTATCACCCCATGCTGTTACTCCATAAGTCAGCATGGGTCTTACTACCATTGTGTATAGCCATCGCATAACCTCCGACACGTATAGAGCGCTCTTGAGCACTTCGATACCGTGTTTTGTACATGGGTGCCAAAGTTAAGTTTGCTGTCAAATTTGACCACTAGGTACTTAACTTCCCTACTTGTCTCTAATAGGCATCCTGAGAGCCGTATTTGTTTCATCCTCTGCAGCTGATACCGTCTAGTAAAGGGGAGGATGACTGTTTTTGTAGGGTTTAGGTTGAGTCCAACCTCCATACACCAGTCTCTCGTTATTTTTAACCCTGTCTGGAGTATATCGCAGAGTGCCTCCTCGAATTTGCCTCTCGCTATTATGACAATATCATCGGCATAGCCTTGACATTGGATACCTCTGGTGGTAAGTCTGTTGAGCAGTTCGTCTACTAACAGACTCCAGAGTAGCGGAGACAGTACACCCCCTTGGGGGCAGCCTTTGGTGGTTAAGACTGTAACTTTACTATCATGTGTTGATGCGGTGGCTTGTCTGGACCCCAGTAGTGCCAGTATCCACCTACTGGTGGTGGAGTCCAGACCCCTTCTTGCAAGGGTGGCCCTAATCGCATCGTGCGCCGTGTTGTCAAAGGCGCCTTCTATGTCCAAGAAGGCGCATAGTGCTATCTCCTTATTATCAACTGTTGAGCTTAACATGCTCTTCAGCTGATAAAGTGCTGTGTCCGTGGACCTGCCCGCTCTATAAGCATGCTGCGTTGTGTGCAGCGGACTCTGCTTCAGCAGAGTGCTTATAATATTGTAGTCCACCAGCTTTTCCAATGTTTTCAGTAAAAACGAAGTCAAGCTGATGGGTCTGAAGAACTTTGGGTTGGTGATGTCTTTCTTCCCAGCCTTGGGGATGAAGACCACCCTAGCACTTCTCCAAGCGCTCGGTATAAAACCGAGGGCAAGGCTACCCTGCAGTATCTTCTTAATGCGGGAGAGCAGTAAGTCCTTACCGATCTGTAAGAATACTGGCGATATCCCGTCTAAGCCTGGAGATTTGTAGGGCTGGAAAGAGCCAATTGCCCATTTCAATCTTTCGGCTGTGACTGTCAGCTTGGCACATGCCCAGTCATCAGTCGACGGTCTATATCTGCTCCCTCTCACGATATCTTCTTCCCGATAGGGTTTGCTATCTGGGAAGTGCGTTTCGAAGAGGAGCTCTAGTCTTAGCATATTTCTGCTCGTAAAGGAGTTGTCTCTACGTTTCAATGCTAGGTTAGCATCAGGCGATCACTTTGACATTGCTCTGTGGATCCTAGCGCTTTCGCTTGTACTAACTATGCTCTCGCAGAAGTTTCTATAGTTCTGCCATTTGGCCTTCCTAATCTCCTTGTTATAGGTCAGACTTTCACGGTACCTCTCCCATTCTCCGTCTCTCTTTGCTTTGTTGATAAGGCGTATCCTTTCCAGGCTCTCGTTCCACCAGGGAGCATCTTTGACCATGCGCTTTTTCCCTAACAGGCTCCATCTCCTGCGAAGTATGGTGGTGGTGGCCTGAACCACTATCGGAACACAGTCTCTAGTTAAGAATTCTGAAAGGACAGTGAAATTAGTGCTTTTCCTCACTATGATACATGCTCTGGGGGCTAGATTTCTCTGGTCCCAGATTAACTTCCATTCGGATGTATAAAGGCCTTTAATGCCGTTATACACCCATGGCTCCTGCACCAGGGCTAGCCCAAGATGTTCTTTGGTGAACATTCTAGCCAGCACCGCCGAGGCTGCTTTGGCGTGGATGTTCACCTGGGCTAACCTGGTATCGATGATTCTAGTCATCGACTAGAGGATGGGCTCCAGTTGCCCTGGTGTCTGGGGCCTGGAGCTGCCCTCGTCACCGCTGCTCGTCATTGTGAAGTCAGCAGCTGCCGCATCCTCTGGCAGCTCCTCCGCTAACTCCTGTGGGGACATCGTCACCTCTTTTATACATGGGTGCCAAAGTTTAGCTTGCTGCAAATGTGACCCCTAGGTACTTAACTTCCCTACTGGTTTCTAATAGGCATCCTGAGAGCCGTATTTGTTTCATCCTCTGCAGCTTATACCGTCTAGTAAAGGGGACGATGACTGTTTTTGTAGGGCTTAGGTTGAGTCCAACCTCCATACCAGTCACTCGTTATTTTTAACCCCCTCTAGACTATTACGCAGAGTATCTCCTCGAATTTGCCTCTCGCTATTATGACCATATCATCGGCATAGCCTTGACATTGGATACCTCTGGTGCTAAGTCTGTTCAGCAATTCGTCTACTAACAGACTCCAAAGTAGCGGAGACAGTACACCCCTTGGGGGCAGCCTTTGGTGGTTAAGACTGTTACCTTGCTATCATGCGTTGATGCGGTGGCTCGTGCGACGGTGACCTTAATCGCATCGTGTGACGTGTTGTCAATGGCACGTTCTATGTCCAAGAAGGCGCACAGTGCTATCTCCTTATTTTCAACTGTTAAGCTTAACATTCTCCCAGCCTTGGGGATGAAGACCACCCTAGCACTTCTCGAAGCGCTCGGTATAAAATCAAGGGCAAGGCTACCCAGCAGTATCTTCTTGATCCGGGAGAGAAGTAAGTTCTTACCGTAAGAATACGGGCGCTATCCCGTCTAAGCCTAGAGATTTGTAGGGCTGGAAAGAGCCAATTGTCCATTTCAATCTTTCGGTTGTGACTGTCAGCTTGGTACATGCTCAGTCATCAGTCGACGGTCTATATCTTTTCCCTATACAACCTGGGAATGTTTACCTGTGCCAGCCTGGTATCAATGATTTTAGTCATCGATTAGAGGATGGGCTCCAGTTGCCATGGTGTTTTGATCTGGAGCTGCCTTCGTCACCGCTGCTAGTGACGTCAGCAACTGCATCCTCTTGCAGCTTCTCCGCTAACTCCTGTGAGGACATTGCCACTTCGTGCCAATTGATACTGCCATGGGAGCTGTGGTGGGGATGTCCTCTACATCTGCCTCTTTGTCCTTCGGCTCGGGTGGCTTGTTTGCCCCTTCTTCGAGAGACCATTCACATAGATGGTCCCATACCGGAAAGAGAGTTGGTGTCCTCTTTCCTCAATAGCCTTTTTGGATAGCTCATCTATCCCAATAACCAGGAGTGGTCCACCTCCTGTGTCCCTCCTGGATATTACCTTCCAGGCCTCGGTTTTAATTCTGTTCTGGTTTCTCAGCAGAGCCAGAATATATTCCAAGGACCTGGGCTCCTTGGGCAGTAAATGGTAATGCTGTGGGGCGACTGTATCTCGTCTCCCACTTTGCACGTGAGGGGCACGCCCTTCCACGAGCGCAGCTTCGGCGCGACGGCTCTCAGCCAGTTTGCTGACTCTTCGTTGGAGCACTTAATGAACAGAAAACCAACCCGGAAGTTAATGCCCGCGAACGAGACCGCCACATCTCATCCGGACTCAAAACCTCGTCCAGGATGGTGTCCTCTAGTGCAGACATTTCTCCGTGGCTGAGCATGTTCTGGGGGTATTCCACAGGTAGCACGGCCACCTTCACTTTCTTCGCCATATCTGCATATGACGATCGAGGTCCGGCGGATGCTGGAGGGTTGGTCCCCATAGCCGCACGTGACGTGCTTGCCTCTTCGTGGTTCACCCCTCGGTGGCAGGAATTCCTCTTCTCTTCTAGGGCGTTGTCCGCCCTGCATAGCAGTAGCATTTGGTGTAGGGTGTGGTGGTCGGTATGGTCCGACCACATGCCTGCGTCCTAGTTACGACTGCTGCGCTGTTCCGATTGGTGCAGAAGCGGCATGGCGTGGAGGGTGGTCTACCACGCTTATGGCTCTTTGGCTCCATCTGTCTTGCGACACTCTCCGCTGGGAGATCCTGCGGAATATAAATTTTATTAATATTATCTTTTGACATTACGAGTCACAGTTTAAACCGGGCCCCCAGCCAGGCTGACTATCGGCACGGTACGAATGACACGTTAGCTCGGCCCGATGTGAGATGAGGGAGGATAGGATAGGTAGGTAAATGTTTGGGGTGGTTGGGGTGAGGCTATAATTTTAAGAGGTGGCAACACAAACGCCTTGTCAGTACGCATTCGTTGTCGTACCCGCTGTTTGTCCGGGACTGCTTATTTACGAAAATTTGTGTTATTCGCAGCTAACCTCCCAATGGGAAGCCGTTCGCTATCCGCAACCCGCGACCCGCCTGGTGGCCTCAGCTCAGCCCCGTCCAAACCATCCTACAAGTTCTTACGCCCAGGCTATACATATGGCTATATAGGCTATAGACAGGCTATATGTATGTTTTGGTGCAATTATAGAAATATCGAGATAGAGCGTTGCAGTCGGACGTAACCGACAGCGAAATAATATTTTACCATAATTTGGGCGCAGTCAAGAAATACTGTCCAAGTTTGCCTATTTGAATGGGAACACATACTGTTAATTATACCCTGAACCCATTAAAAATGGGTAAAAAGGGTATAATGGTTTGTTGCAAATGTATGTAACAGGCAGAAGGAAGCATCTCCGACCCCATAAAGTATATATATTCTTGATCAGGATCAACAGCCGAGTTGATATAGCCCTGTCCGTCTGTCCGTCTGTCCGTCCGTCTGTATGAACGCGCGGATCTCAGAGACTATAAGAGCTAGAGACTTCAAATTTGGAATATAAGATCTCGTATACCAGGCCCAGATCAAGTTTGCGTTATTTTATCGATAACTGCCTCAGTTTCTGAATTATCGATACATTTAGATTTCCGATAGCAGTAAATTCCAGATATCTTTCACAATTTAATGGATACAGTCACCAATTTTGGTTGGTAGGTTGTTGGCGAGGTCCTTGAAAGATCGGCATGTGCCACGCCCACCTCCGACGCCCCCATCACCCCCGCCCCTAAAATTTTCAAATGGCTATATCTTCCGCAGTTTTTGAGTAGCGAACGTCAAATTTGGTAGGTATGTTACTGGTAGTCGCCTTTAAGAACCGATAACAAATTTGTGGTGCCACGCCCACACCTGCGCCTATAATCGACAATTCCGATTGTAAATCGATAACTCCGTATATCTCCGAATATTTTAAAGATAGAGTAACCAAACTTATAAGGTAATTTGCTGGTAACCTCCTCCAATGATTGGCATACCAATTTTTTGACCACGCCCACATCCGCCGCACCCAGGAACTTCGTCCCTAGAAATTTAAAATGCGCATATCTGCCGTAATTTGCAAGCTAGAGTCGCAAAATTTTGCAGGTATGTTACTGGTAACTCCCCCAAAGATCGATAAAAAAATTGGATGGCCACGCCCACTCTACCTACCTAAATCGATACACCTCTTGGTGTAAATCGATAAACCCATATATCTCACGCAATTTGAAAACTTAAGTCACCAAATTTTAAAGGTATATTGCTAGTAACACCCTTCATAAATGTGGAAAAAAAATTTTGGACCACGCCCACTCCCGCCCACAAAAAACGATAAATGCCTGTATTTCCCGCAATTCAAGAGCTACAGTTACCAAACTTAGAATACCTTAAATAACTAAGATCGGGCCACGCCCACTCCAGCCCCCAAAAACGATAAATCTATAATGCATTTAAAGCTTGGTTCAGGGTATATGGTAGTCGAGCTCACTCGACTACAGCCTTCTTACTTGTTCTCTACTAATAATTATGTATATGATTTGCGTATAAGTGAGCGTGGCTTTTAAAGACGGTGAGCAGAATTACACGGGTAGAGCAGACACAAAAAATTGTATAAGCTACTTGCACTCTTTAATTCCGGAGATATGGGCTTTTCGAGACTTTAGGGGCGGGAGTAGGTGTTGCCCAAAAAAACTATAGAGAAGTTTCCTAATAATCTTCCCACCCAGTTTGGTAACTAACTAACTTGAATTGCGGGGGATATGGGAGTTTATCGGTTTTGGGGGCTGGAAAGGTTTTACTAGTAATATAACATTGAAATTTGGTGACTTAAGCTTTCAAATTGCGTGAAATTTTTTATCGATCTCTTGGGAGAATAATAATTTTGTGTACTTTCTTACATCGAAGCTGGGGCCTACTGTCCTCGCCCATTTTGTGACAGTGGCATAATTTTAAACGGTCGATGGCAACCTCTCATAGAATTAATTGAGTCACATTTTCACCATATATGAAATTTTATGATATCTGCTTCTTTTTTTTTTGGTCCATAGCCAAGTTGACTCTCGATTAGTGAGGTGTGTATAGGGTATAGGTAAGATAGAGATTGGTGATGAGGATCCTATTTCAAAAAAGGTAAATAAATTTTCAAACCACGCAAGCACCCGGCGACCCTAGGAACTTCGTGCCAAAAATCTCAAATGTGCATTTTCTGCTGAATATGTTATCTTATGTCACCAAATCTGGAAATAATATAACCAGATGCTCTCCACTTCACCTCCTAAAACCGAAATATCTGATGGTATAAATCGACAAGAACTATATATCTGACAGTGTTTGAGAGCAAGAGTCACTAAACTCTCTTTTTTAATGTAATATAAAGAAAATTAAAATAAAAGTACAAATGGAATTTTAATAATGTATTTAATATCTTTTGTAGGAATTAATAAAAAACTTTTTGGATGATCCCTATAAGCCGCGATTGATATTTGGCATAAATTCGTCCACTCTGCTTTTTCCGACATTTAATTTTCCTGTGAAAACATATTCAAAAGTAGTATATTTCATTCGCATATACACTCCTTTGGAGCTCACGGATTACAACATGTTAGAGGTTAGTTTTAATCATACTTTTAATAAGACTTTTTAATACTATGTGTTCATTCCGTTAAGGCTCTAATGATAGGTGATCTGCTGCCTAATGTATTGGAAAATCTGTCTGTACTTTGCGACGATATATTTCTTCCACTGCTAAATAATCCTGTGAATCAAGTTGGCTGGACAAAAGTAATAGTAAATGACATGAAAACTGAGTCTCAAGAGATGCGCAATGGTATAGCACAAATGAAAGGATTAGTGATTAATCGCACAATATTTCCTCTGCCTATTTGTATAGATGAGGTAATGAAGGAGGCACCTCGAATAGCTGCTATGTACGTATTATAATAATGTGTTAACCAATAATAATGTGTTAACTCACACAACATTATATACTAATTTCAACAATTTTCCAACATTTAAATAGATTATAAGCGATATCGTATGAATTATTTATTTAGTTATTGTTCAAAATTACTGCACTAAGGTCTTTATATATTCTCATAATTAAAATAATTTTAATTGGCATCAAGTCACGGCAAAAATGAGTATATGAAAATTAAAGATTTGATTGCAATCACTGTTACAAATTTTTGTAATCGATATTTATGAATTAATATTTAAATGAATTCCATCTGGTTCCTTAATGTTTGTATTTGCATTTTGAAAGTAAACACGTTAAATATTAGAGTTATTCAATTCTGTCCTTTGTCTAGAACTTGTAATCAGGATATAAGGTATTGGAATAGTATATTAGAAAACACTGAAGTTCGATCTCAACTGAAGACACGAATTAAGAAATTAATAACATTTAAATGACAATTAGTCACTAAAAAAAACTCATATAAATTACTCATTCATAAGATATCTAAATTATTGAAGAGCCTTTTTAGGAAGCATGCTTCTGTTAATCATATCATGAAACATTCCATCGAATTTATGGTTGTAAAGTGGTTGGACTCAGTTGAGAACCTGGTGCGCGTTAAAGCAACAAGCAGGCTTTTTCTGACTGAAAAATATCCCATACCTCAAGAATTATTTGCATATTGGGAGTCGCGCCACGAAAATCTTGAGAACCTTGCATATCAATTGGGTGACATTCGAATTAAGTCCATCGGCTTTGTATTGGAAAAAATACAATCAGTTTTTGTACACTCCTATAGGCGAATTGTGGTGCTTGTTTTGGAATCTTTAGCTGAAGCGAGGGACATTACAAAATGTTTGGCAGCTCTGGTAAATTATTAAGAAATTTTATTTAGACTAACTCTTTAAAACTTTTGTACAGAAAAAAAAAATTGATAAATTTGAGACGAGCTCTATGGATGACAATAGATCTGAAATCCGGACGTTAATGTTAACAGTTGGCCTTGTTTGGGGACATTCTAGATACTTTCACACCTTGGATAATATGACCCTTTTCTTTAATCTTTTTCACAATTCTTTTATTGAATGCATAATACGCACAATCGAACCAGAATCATTATTTCAGAGTGACATTGAAGAAGCCCACAGAAAAATTGTTACGAATTTACAACACCTCGAGTACTATAAGTAAGTATGTCTATGGAGAAAAATATATTATAGTAATACCTCTTCTTTGATACGCAGAACCATTTACAGGGAATGCCGAAACTCGTTAAAAAAATTCAAAATTGGTGCTACTTTTAACTCGCAGGACTGGACTTGGCAGGAAAGCAACATTTTTCAACGCTTAGATCGTTTTATTGACCGTCTTCATGTTCTCAAAGAAATGTTCAACACTGGAATTGAGTTTATGAAATTAGATAAAATAGTAATTGGGGGCTTAAAAGGTCGTCAAATTTCTGGGGTGCTTGAAAAAATTGTTGAAAATTACAAAACTTATTATCACGAGTGGACCAACATTCAAACCAATATTTTAGAATTTGACTCTGAAATCTCGGCTTTTGATATAGATGGCTTGAACTTTAAGCAGAAAACTGATATGTTGGAACAAATGATTGCGTCTCAATTTGAAAATGCGCTTAATGATTCTCATAATTTATTGCTTGGTGGCCAAATTCTACTGCGACCAATTGTTAAAACTCATATTGATGCACTTATGATGATTATTGTGAACGATTTTGAAAAACAAATTTTGTATGTAAAAGACGACTTTAATATTCTTAAACAGATGAACACTGAGAGCGGCGTGTCAGTAAGTAATGGACTTATTAAATTAAACAAAAATAATACTAAAATTTTTATATTATACATATTAGGGTATACCGACTGATGACTGCTTTCCAAAAACCTCAGGAACCATTGCATTGCTGATTAAAATTCGCCATCGCATTACGGCTATATATAAGAATTCTGAATTGTATTCTTATCCGTTAGTATTACAGTTCGAAATGTTATTTTTTAAATACTTATTTTACTTTGCAGGCTTTTTGAAAACAATCGCGGAAAAAATGTTTTAGACATTTATAACTTAATGTTATTTGAAATAAATGGTTTCATTCAAAATATACTATTAAAATGGGATGAAGAGTGTATCTCTAGCATTCAAGAAAACGTGGAAATTTCTCTACTGAATCGAGATAAACATAATAGAATTTCTGTGAATTTTAGCGAAAATCTTAAAAATATTCTAAAAGATATGAAGATATTGCGACATCTGGAATGTGAACTGACGCCCAATCTTACTAAATTAATTAGTTTAGAAGAAGCTCTTTGGGTTCGTATATCTAACAAAATTTTATTATCGCTCTAATTAGTTCCTATAAACCCCGTAGAGGGTATTATAATTTGAGAGATGTGTTCAACTAGAAATTATAATTCAAATTCAACATTAAATTTAAAATGAATATTAGAAGATGCACATTGAACAAAATTTTTGTCATTGAACATCATCTACCTGACTTTTTAAAACATACAACAGATTATAAAGTTATCTATGCCTTAAGATATCTCTCTAAAACTTTGAAATTATCCGCCTTACACTGTGCATACATCCGAATAAGGTTAAAATATGAGATTTTAGCAGCTAAAAAAATTATTCTGTTACCGAAGGCATTCAAAGAAAAACACAACTTTTTTTTGACATCCTACAAAATGTCAAAAGGCATACAATTTTTTTAACGACCACTCAAATTCAAAATTCTCAAAATTAATATCCAACCCAATTTACGAGTCAAGGTTATGTAGCTTGGATGAAAGCTCATCTAATATATTTTTTTTTTTTGACCATTGGACCAAATTGATATTAAATATGTTCAATAATAAAGTCAAATTTGAATGGTAGATTTCTAGAAAACTCCTTGAAAAACGGGAAATGTTTCGTTGCACTGTTCTGCGGCACCTGTTATCAAATGGTGTTATTGGTATCAGAGTTTTTCGCAGTCGGACCCGACCGATTGCAACATTCTCAATTGTATATATTTTTTTTTTGTATTTATAACAGCAAGCTCGAATTAAATTGTTGCGAATCACAGAATGGTATAATGACATAAATGATCGGGCACATATCACAGAATTATCCCTAATAAACGACGAAATTGCGGTGATCGACGAGCAAATGACACCATTGATTGAAAAAATGACTTGGGATGTATATAGTAAGTATTTAAAAAAGTAAAGACCAGCTGTTGAAAAGTCTCAGCGATTTAGTTATTTTGGTGAATATATGTATGTTTAAGTAGTCTCAGTTTAACGGATATCCGATAGCTCCTAAAGAGAGAGACGTTGGTTGGAATTATGAGGTAATTCATACTCATCCTAGGTACAACTTCAAAATAGTGTCTTCGAAGTACAGGAAATTTTTGTTCGCAAATATAACGATCGTACCGGATCGTTAAGTGTCTTCGGCACTGTAGGTATGTAGTTTTAATAGATTGAACGAAGTCTCCGATTAATGTTAAACTCCAAGTTTAACTGAATGTTTAATATAAACACTTGCTGAGTTGAATTATAAGTTAAATTTCACTTTATTTCTTGAAATCCTAGCCTTATATATAGGCAACAATGTTTACTTATTTTCTAAGCGAAGGATCATTCGAGCAAATGCTAGGCTTGATTTTTACAACCTTTCTATTTTTTAAATGTAAACAAGATAGAACGTTGCAGTCGGACGTAACCGACAGCGGAATACTATTATACCTTTATTTGTGTACAGTTAAGAAATACTTGAATTCCGGGGGATATGGGCGTTTATCGGTTTTGGGGGCGGGAGTGGGCGTGGCCCAAACAATTTTGGATTTCGATCTTAGTAATATACCTTCTAAGTTTGGTAACTGTAGCTCTTAAATTGCGGGAGATACAGGCATTTATCGTTTTTTGTGGGCGGGAGTGGGCGTGGTCCAAAATTTTTTTTACACATTTATGAAGGGTGTTACTAGCAATATACCTTTAAAATTTGGTGACTTAAGTTTTTAAATTGCGCGAGATATATGGGTTTATCGATTTACACCAACAGGTGTATCGGTTTAGGTAGGTGGAGTGGGCGTGGCCATCCAATTTTTTTATCGATCTTTGGGGGAGTTACCAGTAACATACCTGCAAAATTTTGCGACTCTAGCTTGCAAATTACGGCAGATATGCGCATTTTAAATTTCTAGGGACGAAGTTCCTGGGGGCGGCGGATGTGGGCGTGGTCCAAAAATTGGTATGCCAATCTTTGGAGGAGGTTATCAGCAAATTACCTTTCAAGTTTGGTTACTCTATCTTTAAAATGTTCGGAGATATACGGAGTTATCGATTTAAAATCGGAATTGTCGATTATAGGCGCAGGTGTGGGCGTGGCACCACAAATTTATTATCGGTTCTTAAAGGCAACTATCAGTAATATAACTACCAAATTTGACGTTCCCTACTCAAAAACTGCGGAAGATATAGCCATTTGAAAATTTTTGGGTCGGGGGTGATGGGGGCGTCGGAAGTGGGCGTGGCACATGCCGATCTTTCAAGGACCTCGCCAACAACCTACCAACCAAAATTGGTGACTGTATCCATTAAATTGTGAGAGATATCTGCAATTTACTGCTATCGGAAATCTAAATGTATCGATAATTCAGAAACTGAGGCAGTTATCGATAAAATAACGCAAACTTGATCTGGGCCTGGTATACGAGATCTTATATTCCAAATTTGAAGTCTCTAGCTCTTATAGTCTCTGAGATCCGCGCGTTTATACAGACGGGCGGACAGACGGACAGACGGACAGACGGACAAGGCTATATCAACTCGGCTGTTGATCCTGATCAAGAATATATATACTTTATGGGGTCGGAGATGCTTCCTTCTGCCTGTTACATACATTTGCACAAAACCATTATACCCTTTTTACCCATTTTTAATGGGTTCAGGGTATAAATAGCGACAGATAAAAATGTCTAGCAGGTACCACTAAGCCGGCAATGTATTGACTGGGCGCAGCGATCGCTTACAGCGTACTCTTGAGTATCTATTTATCTGTAACAAGATCCTGCTACCTTAAACTAGTCTTAATTTTTGATATTCTGCCAACGACTGGCCGAATGTCGACGATAATGACTATTACTATGCTATTTATTGTTATTATCGCGAATAGTTAAAGCAACAATGTTTTACTACATAGTATTGTATGCAATTTGTACATAGAGTCACAACATCAATCTATGTACATTCTTCGTTAAGTTAACAGATCACTTAGCCCATCTGAATTGGCCGTAATCGAAGGTTGTATGTCAGCCGCCAACTGCTGGAGAAAGCTTCGGGAAACATTTCAATCAAGAGGACCAGTGCGGAAAGCATCCCTCCTGAAGAAAATCGCATTGTCGCGACTAAGCAAGAGAATGGAAATAAGAGATGACCTTCCAAGGTTAGATGTTCTGAAAGTGAAAATACTAGAAGAAGTAAGTGCACGCAGAACTGCGTCGAAAGTGAAGAACAAAACGTAATGTTCGCTTACCGACAAAACGGTAAACGCGATAAGCAGCCTAAAATGCGAGAGAACAGAAAATGTTTTACTTGCAATAAAACGGGACATATAGCGCGCAACTGTCGTAATAAATCAAAAGGCAAAGGCAAAGAGCCAGAGAACCAAAGAGAGAGAGCAAAGAGAGCTGAAGAAGCCGCGCTCGCTTGCCAGACTAATTTCTGCATGAACATAGTTGGTATATGGTGCCTAGACGGTGGATGTACAGCGCATATGAGTTCAAATTTGGAATCATTTGAAAATATTGCAATGATCGAAAAGACATTGCATTTGGCAAACAATGAAACGAATCAGATCAGAGGAGTCGGTGATATACGAATCGCAGTGGAAGAAAACCAAACAAAAGAGAGTGTAACTCTGAGTGAAGTGCTTTATGTGCCCGATCTGAGACAAAGTCTGCTGTCAATCGCAAAGATCATAGACAGAGGTTACGAGGTGCATTTCCGAAAAAATGATGCGTTAATCGTGAAAAACGATAATACAGTTTGGTTGCGTGCAAATAGATATGGAAACTTATACCACTTGGACAGCGAGCAGATCCAAGCAAATAGCACAGAAGGGTGCAGTCAAAAGAATATTGACTTGTGGTATTACCGTATGGGACACTTAAACGAAGGAGACTTAAAGAGCATGGCGAAAAGCGGCAAAGTACACGGTATGAATGTCAAAGACAACGAAAAGTGGTCGAAAAGTGAAGTATGTATAAGTGAGAAACAAACTTCGAACAGTTATAAAAGTACGAATAATATGAGAACGACTGATTTGCTCGAAATTATACACAGTGACGTGTGTGGACCGATGAGGAAAGAGTCCATGGGTGGTTGCAGATGTTATGTAACCTTTATCGATGATCAGTCAAGATATTGCGAGATATACTTTTTAAAACAAAAATCTGAAGTGTTTAAAGTATTCAAGCAATATAAAGCAGAAGTGGAAAACTTCACCGGAAGGAAAATAAAAGCACTACAATCGGACAACGGGACCGAATATTGCAACGTGAAGTTTGATGACTACCTGAAGAGCCATGGCATCCGGCGCAGGCTTAGCGCCCCATTAACGCCGCAGCAAAACGGATTGGCTGAGAGGCAAAACAGATCACTTGTGGAGATGGCCAGGTGCATTATGAAACAAGCGGGAGCGCCTCCGATGTTCTGGGCAGAAGCTGTAAGCACAGCTTGCTACATTCGCAACAGATGCCAAACGAAAGGACTTTCTGGAGGGATTCCCTACACAAGGTGGACGAATAAGATCCCTACACTGGTATACATGCGAACGTTTGGCACAAAGGCATTTGCGCTCGAAAAGGGCGTCAAGGAAGGCAAATTCGATTCCAGATCTGAAGAGTGCATTCTCCTGGGATACGCAACGAGCTCGAAAGCGTATCGGTTATACGTGCCGGAAATGCGCAAGGTAATCATATCTAACGACGTAAAATTCTTGAACATTCCAGGTTTCAAAACAGAATACGAAGAGTTCTATGGCAAAGAGGACATTGACGTCGATATCACTAAAAACGAGCCAAGTGAGCTCCGTGTGGATGCGGTGAGCGAATCCGAAGAGGAGAAGCAACAACTGCACAATCCGCGTCGTGGTCGAGCGCGTCCAAAAATTATTCGGACGGGTCTACGCGTAAGGCCACGAAAATTGTACCAAGGGGTACGATGCAGCAGCAGCAGCAGTAGTGATGAGGCGGAAGACGCCCAAGCACAGGATGAAATCATTGAAGAGTGCGAAATGGCTTTTGCATGCGTAGATGGTCCGTCTACGTTGCAAGAAACCAAAAATTCTAAAGAAGCAGACGCCTGGACTAAGGCAATCGAGGACGAGTTTTTAGCTAAAGTGCTAAATAAAACGTGGGACCTCGTAGAACGACCAACTGATCGTAAGGTTATCGGCAACAGAATGGTATTTCGCACGAAGGATGATGGCAGCGCTGCAGGCAAGAAGAAAGTGCGTCTGGTGGCCAAAGGATACGCACAGCGACCTGGAGAAGATTATCATGACACTTATTCACCCGTAGTGAGATTTACATCGGTCAGACTACTGATATCAATGGCAGTAGAAGCTGACATGGAAATCCACCAGATGGATGTAGTTACAGCATATTTAAATGGAGAGCTCGAAGAGAACGTCATCATGGACATACCAGAGGGATTTAACGACTTCATGCAAAAGTTAGAATCAGGATCACCAATAGGAACAAGGGACACCCCTCAAGGAGCTGCATACCTAAAGGCAACTACAGCTTGGCGAAAAGGAATAAGCAAATCCAAGAATCCTGTATGTTTGATACGGAAGGCCCTTTACGGACTGCGGCAATCTGGCCTACGTTCGTACCACAAGCTGACCACTAAATTACTGGAAAGTGGGCTGGAACCCACTAAACAGGATCCATGCTTATTAGTAAGGAGACGAGGGAGCAGAACTCTGCTCATCACGATATACGTTGACGATTTACTACTATCGTCAAACGACCCTACGTGGATGGAAGATATTAAGGCAGACCTCTGCGATACTTTTGAGATGAAGGATATCGGCAAAGTAACGACTTGCCTAGGCATACAATTCAAACAGAGCCTAGACAAGCACTGGACATTCATTTCGCAGGAACAATATGTCAGTGCCATATTGAAGAAATTTGGGATGGTCGAATGCAAGCCTGCATTGACTCCAATCGAGGCAAAGTGTAACCTGAAGCGTCCTGAGATCATCGACGAAGGCGAAATGCGAAAGTACCCTTATCAAAGCTTAATTGGTCCCTTAATGTTTCTTTCAGTCATGACACGTCCGGATATTGCGTTTGCTGTGAGCTTTATGAGTAAGTTCAACAGCAATTACAATGTTGAACACTGGAAGGCAGCGAAACGCATATTGAGGTACCTGAGCGGTACAAAGCAATTTGGCCTGTTGTATAAACAAACAGGCGAGGACCTATTTGGCGTGGTCGATGCAGATTGGGGAGCGAACCTAAGTGACAGGCGCTCCTACTCAGGCCAGGCGTTCATACTCTCTGGAGCGGCCGAGTGCTGGGAGGCACGCAAGCAGCGTACTGTAGCACTGTCGAGTACTGAGTCGGAGTACCTTGCGATGTCCGAGGCGGTCAAGGAGGCACTATATCTCCTAAACAGCGTTGGTAGAGGCTGCGCCACGGTGCGTCTTTATAAGGACAATCAGAGCGCACAAAAACTGGTTACTGGCTTCGGATTTCACCCACGTACGAAACATATAGATGTGCGCCACCATTTTATCAAGCAAAAATACCGGAATGGCGACGTTGAAGTGGAGTATATGCAAACAGAGCAGATGCCAGCAGACGTCCTGACGAAAGGTCTTAGCGGGAGCAAACATCACGAATGCATTTCATCCTTGGGCGTCACACATATTTAAGTAAAGCGTATAGTTAAAACAACAATGTTTTACTACATAGTATTGTATGCAATTTGTACATAGAGTCACAACATCGATCTAAGTTAACAGATCACTGTTAAGACACGCCTAACAACGACTTGCATATTCAGTCGTTGCATTACATTAAGCAGATAAAGTCGCGCCGCGCTCATGTAGATTATCTAATAAACGTATATAACCTATAGTAACTCCACGTGTTGTTAATGGTCATGGGCCCGGTACTTCGAACACCAAGCCTGCATCCATAACCTCAAATCTGCAAAACTATGATATCGAAGGTATAATAGTATAATGGATTTGTGCAATGTCCGTCGTGTTGTTTGTCCGCCTGACCACGCGTTCATACGCGTTTCTCCGACATCCTTAAAGACTTGAAACTTGGAAAGCACCCTCAATCGATAAATTGGATTTTCGCAAATCTATAAATCCACATATCTCTTACAATTTTAGTTGGTAGGTTATTGGCGATGTCCTTCAAAGATCGGCATGTATCACGCTCACCTCCGACGCCCCCAGCTATGGAACGTCGAAGTTGTGTTGCCACACCCACACCTGCGCCCATAATCAACACTGCCGATATATCAGAAAGTGTAAATTCATTTATCTCCCACAATTTTAAAGAATGAGTAACCAAACTTGGAAGGTAATTTGGGGTAGCCTCGTCCAAGGATTGGCATTTTTTGGAACGCGCCAGAAACCGCCGCCCCCAGGAACTTCGTCCCTAGAAATTTACAATGGGCAATCCGCCCTCAAAATCTCGAAAATTTCATATCTTCCGTAATTTAAGAGGTATAGTCAAACTTCGAGGATGGTAGGTAGGTATATTACTGGTAGTCGCCATTAAGAACCGATAACAAATTGGGGGTGCCACGCCCACACCTGCGCCTATAATCGACAATTCCGATTGTAAATCGATAACTCCGTATATCTCCGAACAGTTTAAAGATAGAGTAACCAAACTTGGAATGTAATTTGCTGGTAACCTCCTTTAAAGATTGGCGTCCCAAGAAATTTAAAATGCGCATATCTGCCGTAATTTGCAAGCTAGAGTCGCAAAATTTTGCAGGTATGTTATTGGTAACTCCCCCAAAGATCGATAAAAAAATTGGATGGCCACGCTCACTCCACCTACCTGAACCGATACACCTGTTGGTGTAAATCGATAAACCCATATGTCTCACGCAATTTGAAAACTTAAGACACCAAATTTTAAAGGTATATTGCTAGTAACACCCTTCATAAATGTGTAAAAAAAAATTTGGACCACGACCACAAAAAACGGTAAATGCCTGTATCTGCCGCAATTTAAGAGCTAAAGTTACCAAACTTAGAAGGTATATTACTAAGATCAAACTCCAAAATTTTGTTGGGCCACGCCCACTCCCGCCCCCAAATCTGATAAACGCCCTTATCCCCCGCAATTCAAGTTAGGGTAGGAAGATTACTAGGAAACTTCTCTATAATTTTTTTGGGCAACGCCTACTCCCGCCCATAAAATCTCGAAAGAGATTCTCTTAACTGTACACAAATTAAGGTATAGTAGTATTTCGCTGTCGGTTACGTCCGACTGCAACGTTCTATCTTGTTTAAATGTAAAATAGCGACAGATAAAAATGTCTGGCAGGTACCACTAAGCCGGCAATGTATTGCCTGGGCGCAGCGATCGCTTACAGCGTACTATTGAGTATCTATTTATCTGTAACAAGATCCTGCTACCTTAAACTAGTCTTAATTTTTGATATTCTGCCAACGACTGGCCGAATGTCGACGATAATGACTATTACTATGCTATGATATCGAAGGTATAATAGTATAATGGATTTGTGCAATGTCCGTCGTGTTGTCTGTCCGTCTGACCACGCGTTCATACGCGTTTCTCCGACATCCTTAAAGACTTGAAACTTGGAAAGCACCCTCAATCGATAAATTCGATTTTCGCAATTCTATAAATCCACATATCTCTTACAATTTTAGTTGGTAGGTTGTTGGCGATGTCCTTCAAAGATCGGCATGTATCACGCTCACCTCCGACGCCCCCAGCTATGGAACGTCAAATTCGATAGGTATATTACTGGTGGTCGCCTTTAAGAACCGATAACAAAGTTGTGTTGCCTCACCCACACCTGCGCCCATAAACAATGCCGATATATCAGAAAGTGTAAATTCGTTTATCTCCCACAATTTTAAAGAATGAGTAACCAAACTTGGAAGGTAATTTGGGGTAGCCTCGTCCAAGGATTGATATTTTTGGAACGCGCCAGAAACCGCCGCCCCCAGTACTCCGTCCCTAGAAATTTACAATGCGCAATCCGCCCTGAAAATCTCGAAAATTTCATATCTTCCGTAATTTAAGAGGTATAGTCAAACTTAGAGGATAGTAGGTAGGTATATTACTGGTAGTCGCCATTAAGAACCGATAACAAATTGGGGGTGCCACGCCCACACCTGCGCCTATAATCGACAATTCCGATTGTAAATCGATAACTCCGTATATCTCCGAACAGTTTAAAGATAGAGTAACCAAACTTGGAAGGTAATTTGCTGGTAACCTCCTCCAAAGATTGGCATACCAATTTTTGGACCACGCCCACATCCGCCGTCCCCAGGAACTTCGTCCCTAGAAATTTAAAATACGCATATCTGCCGTAATTTGCAAGTTAGAGTCGCAAAATTTTGCAGGTCTGTTACTGGTAACTCCCCCAAAGATCGATAAAAAAAATTGGCACGTGTTTGTAGCCATTCAGTTCGGGCATTTGAGTGCCAATCATCTAAAAGGGAATTTTGCCAAGAAAGCTAGAATATATTTAACAACTGGGTTAAGGGTATATCGGAGTCGAGTTAACGCGACTACAGCATCTTACTTGTTATACTATTATACCAAAAAGGTATAATAGTATATTTGTTTTTTTCAATATCCGTCATGCTGTCCGTCCGTCTGTCCGTCCGTATGAACGCGCGTTCCTCCGACACCCTTAGAGATAGAGACTTGAAACTTGGAACGTATACTGGAAAGTACCATCAAAAGTTAAAGTGTCTTAGGTTTGGCTAGAAAACCGCGAAAATCGATTTTAGCAAAGCGATAAGTCCCCATATCTAATACAATTTAATGAATACAGTCACCAATTTTGGTTGGTAGGTTGTTGGCGAGGTCCTTGAATGATTGGCATGTGCCACGCCCACATCCGACGCCCCCATCACCCCCGCCCCTAAAATTTTCAAATGGCTATATCTTCCGCAGTTTTTGAGTAGGGAACGTCAAATTTGGTAGGTATATTACTGGTAGTCGCCTTTAAGAACCGATAACAAATTTGTGGTGCCATGCCAACACCTTCGCCTATAATCGACAATTCCGATTGTAAATCGATAACTCCGTATATCTCCGAACATTTTAAAAAT
>JAWNLS010000245.1:0-11870 GCA_035042185.1 Drosophila kambysellisi
TTTTTTGGTACGTATGTGTATTTTAATTTTTGGATTGTTTATTTGTTGATATGTGTTGTTTTCTTTCTTTTCAGGTAGCCCGTCTATTTTTCTTCTGGAGCGGCGAGGACAGTGTCTGAAGGATCTGCCTGGGATGATGCGCAGATTTTTAGGTAAATATATGTATATTTATTTTTGGATTGTTTATTTACTAATATGTGATGTTTTCTTTCTTTTCAGATAGCGGGTCAATTTATCTGTTGGAGTGGCGCGGACATGCCTGTAAGATGCTGACTGGGAATATGTAAGGGTTTTTAGATAAGTATTTGTATTTTGTATTTTTTAATTGTTTATTTATTAATTTGTGATGTTTATTTCTTTTCAGATAGCCGACTATTTATTTTTTGGATTGACGAGGACAGTGCCTGGAGTATGCTGCCTGGAGAGGTATGCTTATTTTGGTAAGTATATGTATTTATGTTTATGAAGTTTAATTATTAATTGCGCGGTGTTTCTTTTCTTTTCAGACCGACGGACTTTTGGACTTTCGGACTTTTGAAGGGGTACAGCGAGGAATATCCGGCGTGTGCTGCATCAGGATATAATTTTATTTATTGTTAATTATTTATTTTATATATTGTTGTTGTAGTATGTAGAGCGAGTTTATTGTAATAATGTTATTGTTAAGTGATTTATGTATTGTTGTTTGATAATTTAGTAATTGTATATTTGCTAAGTTATGTTGTTTTATGTTAATAAATTATAATCTATTTTATTCGTGATTTATTGATTTGTTTTATTTATTTGGTTAGGAGTTTTATCAATGTGTGTTGTTTTTATTGGCTGAGCGATTCGATGTCAGGTGAGTTGGGAGACAACAAGTTTGTCTTTTTGTGTTTCTGTGGTCATGGCAGACACTACAATCGATTTACGGCCGATGTGCAAGATCCACCTCCACCTGATCCAGCAGGTGCGGGGTCTGCAATCGGCGCGTAAATAACTTTATTTTGTCAATACAAGACATAAGTATTTTTACAAAATTTGTTGGCGCCTTATATGGCTTAACAATGGCGAAACTTAGATTAAGTTAGATTAAGTTAAATATAAGCTTATTGTACTAAGGAGTTCATTTTATTTTTATTTTCCTTTTTTACAGATTCTTTCTGCTTAGTACCTATTATTTGCATGTTTATATATTAAATTTTGTTTTTCAGTTGCTTATAGACTATTTTGTTTTATTGGCTAACTTATGTATAATACTTGGCCAGGTGCCGTGAGTAATTGAGTCATCTTGTAGTAGCCGTTTTTTTGAGTACGAATATGGTCCACCCTAAATTAGTAGAGACATGCAGGCAGCCGCTCAAGAGGAGAGATAAGCAGATAAACGAACCGCACAGAAAACGCTCAAATGCAATTCTCACTCAATAAGCGCTCAGTGAGGAGCTTTTCGAAATGCGTAAGATAAGCTGATGTCGTTGCTGCGGTCAAACTCTCAAGGTTACGCAGACGAAAAAGTCGCGTGATCCAATTGAAAAATTACAAGAAACGCAAAACGTGTTTAAATATTTAAATTAATATATTTAAATAAATATATACGAATATGTATATATAAATTTATATAAATACTTAGATCATAGTGAAAGTGCTGAAAGTGTGAAAAGGTACGTGGTTGTGAGTTAAATCAAACCAGGAAAAAAAAAAAATGAATCAATCCCCCATACATGTTCATAGGCAAGTCAGCGGTGGAGCTAAAGGTCCAGACCGGCTCAAGTCTGGCCAGAGAAAAAATACAAGAAGCTAACAAACACGTGGATGGATACTAGGTTATACTAGTTTGGAAAACCAACGGACCAACTGAAGAAAAATTGTGACTCCGTGGGACGAGGGTGCAAAGGAGCAAAATTTGGATAACATATCCACCCTGGATTCCGGAGTGGATTCCGCTATTGTCCCAGAGTTTGTGTCGTAATAACATCCTACGAGTATTATCAGCCAGTATAAGTGACTTTAAAAATTAAGATCTAAATTGAAAAGAAAAGTAAATGATCAGCCCAGCTGCGTGTGCACGCACATACAAATGTACGTTTTAGGCGAAATGCTTATCAGTTTTTGATTGTTTTGTGCAAACTACAGCAGATCATAAACTTAAGCAGATCATAAAACTGCTGAGTTCATAAAACCGAGACCACCAAAAATGCCAAGTCCATAAAACTGCTGAGTTCATAAAACCGAGACCACCAAAAATGCCAAGTCCATAAAACTGCTGATAAGCTTACATTCACATTACGCTCTTAATCATCAGCTGTATGAATTTTTGTTTTGCTTATGTTTTTCTTATTATTTAATTTAACGTAAAATCTTTTGAATCAAATTAAAATTCCTTAATTATAAGATAGAAAATAATAATGCTGAATTGATGATTGGTTAATATACTGCTGATAATAACAACGGATGGTCAAGTTTAACTTATACATATATATATGATTTCTAATTCCTTTTGAATACCCCTCACAAAACAGCTTTTTTCGTCGACGAACCTTGGGCCCAACGATCGCATCGACTGCAGAAAATTAAAAACAAGATAGAACGTTGCAGTCGGACGCAACCGACAGCGAAATACTATTATACCATTACATAAATTAATTTAATATTTATAAATATAATATATTAATATATATATATATATATATATTATAAATATAAAATATATTTAAATAATTATAAATTTATATTTATATTAATCGGACTAATTTCTCGTGTTTCTATTGTGATGCTACCTTGACTCGTGTAGAGCTGCTGTGAGCATGCGATTAAACTATCGCGTTAAAAAAATATCGCCGTTAGTTTTGAATTTTAACAATCGAACTACTAGAATTAATATTTTATACAAAATTGAGAAATTTTATAAAAAAAAGAGGTGGCACAATTTGACGCGCTCGATTAAGAGTGACCAAATTGCAAGATAAGCAGCATTGCGCCAAAATTAACAGCATATGTTAAGTATTCTGTTAAGTAAATTGCGGGAGATACAGGCATTTATCGTTTTTTGTGGGCGGGAGTGGGCGTGGTCCAAAATTTTTTTTCCACATTTATGAAGGTTGTTACTAGCAATATACCTTTAAAATTTGGTGACTTAAGTTTTCAAATTGCGTGAGATATATAGGTTTATAGATTTACACCAACAGGTGTATCGGTTTAGGGAGGTGGAGTGGGCGTGGCCATCCAATTTTTTTATCGATCCTAGGGGGTGTTACCAGTAACATACCTGCAAAATTTTGCGACTCTAGCTTGCAAATTACGGCAGATATGCGCATTTTAAATTTTTAGGGACGAAGTTCCTGGGGGCGGCGGATGTGGGCGTGGTCCAAAAATTGGTATGCCAGTCTTTGGAGGAGGTTACCAGCAAATTACCTTCCAAGTTTGGTTACTCTATCTTTAAAATGTTCGGAGATATACGGAATTACCGATTAATAATCGGAATTGTCGATTATAGGCGCAGGTGTGGGCGTGGCACCACAAATTTGTTATCGGTTCTTAAAGGCGACTACCAGTAATATACCTACAAAATTTGACGTTCCCTACTCAAAAACTGCGGAAGATATAGCCATTTGAAAATTTTAGGGGCGGGGGTGATGGGGGCGTCGGAGGTGGGCGTGGCACATGCCAATCTTTCAAGGACCTCGCCAACAACCTACCAACCAAAATTGGTGACTGTAGCCATTAAATTGTAAGAGATATGTGGATTTATCGATTTGATAAAATCGATTATCGCGGTTTTCTAGCTCCCTGGTGGACGTAGGTCCAAACCCAAGACACTTTAACTTTTGAGGGTACTTTCCAATATACGTTCCAAGTTCCAAGTCTCTATCTCTAAGGGTGTCGGAGGAACGCGCGTTCATACAGACGGACAGACGGACAGACAGCATGACGGACATTGCACAAAACCAATATACTATTATACCATTTTGGTATAATAGTATAATTATACCATTTTGGTATAATAGTATAAAAAGAGGGAAAATAAATAGGCCTCGAGCTCAGGCTATTTATAAGTGCATTTTTAACCAAAACAGAGCCCAGGCTAGTTGTAATGCATTTTATGCAAAATAACCAAAACGGAGCCCAGGCTATTTATAATGCATTTAATACAAAATAACCAAAACGGAGCCCAGGCTAGTTGTAATGCATTTAATACAAGATAAACAAAACAGAGACCTGAACCGGCCCAGCCCAAACAAGCAAGAGTTCACACGATCGGCAATGCACCCGAGAGCGGGAGAAAGGGCCAACGAGAAAGCACGACCATGACCCACTCTCGAATGCATGCGCTGAATACGGAATGACACACCCACACACATTAGTCCCAATGCACGCATGCAAAATACACCGTCGTGGGCACTCTCACGTTTGGCGCGGGAGCGCGAACGCTGGAGAGCGTAACAACACATGCGCGACCCCATTGGCGGAACACACACACACAACGAAATGCACTTCGGGCGGGCATTTGTTGGAGTGCACTGTTGGCTCTCTCACGTGTAGCGCGGGTGCGCGGACGTGGGTGAGAATGACAACAATAAAGTGCACTTGGACCAACAAATGCCGAACGCACCTATGTCTGCTCTGTTTAGCGCGGGTGCGCGAACGTGGGAGAGAATGACAACCATAAAGTGCACTTTGGACCAACAGATGCCGAGCGCACTGATGCCCGCTCTCACGTTTAGCGCGAGTGCGCGAACGCTGAGAGCGCAACAATAAAATGTGTGTTGAAACCCATGCCGAGGGAACCGTCGTTGGCTCTCTCACGATTGGCGCGAGTGCGCGAACGCTGAGAGCGCAGCAATAACAAAACGCATATCGGGCGGGCATTTGTTGGAGTGCACTGTTGGCTCTCTCACGTGTAGCACGAGTGCGCGAACGCTGGAGAGAACAACAACAACAAAATGCATTGTGAGCGAGCATTTGCCAAAGTGCACTGTTGCCGAATTTCGACGGTTAGCGCGGGTGCGTGACCGATCGAAGAGGTTGACAACAACAAAGTGCACTTTGGACTAAACAAGTGCCGAATGCACCGATGGTGGCTCTCACGTTTAGCGCGAGTGCGCGAACGTTGGAGAGCGCAACAACAGCAAGATGCATTTTGAGCGGGCATTTGCGAGAGATGCGTAAGCCATGAGGACAACAACAGCGTGGATACTTCGCTGGGAAACACGGGGGGAAGTGGGTGAGGCACTCATATGAACACACGTGTGCACGAAGTTAATCTCTGAGATTAACTTCGTGCACACGTGCGGGCATTAGAACTCGGGGAGAGAGTTCGGGTGTCAAACGCGCACACACACCCACACCCACATACCCCAAAAGTATAAAAGGCGTGGTCAGGCATGCGCGCAACTTCACAATTTTGGAAAAATTTAACAAGCAAAACGTCATGGACAGCAAAATGGAATACTCCACCAAACACGTGGGCACTGTTTCGTCGACGGCTGGTCGCCGCGCGTCAGACCCGGGTCCCTGCGCGAATCCCAGCGATGCTGGCATTCAGCGCGAAAGGGGAACCGAGTCGACAGCGCGGATGGCGGCCAGACGCCGGCCGACACGCCCACACAGGCAAACGGAACACAGGAGGCGCATCACACGCCGGAGGCCCGCAGAGCGCAGGGTGCGCCTGAGGCTGCCAAGCCAATGGCGGCGCATCGAGCGGGAACGCCGGAATATGCGGGAGGATCAGCTGGAGCTGATGGCCTCGCCACTCCACGAATGGAGTGGAGACGAGTTCGACCCACCAGCGTCACCCCGCGTCGAAGCCCAGAACGCCGACACCGCTGAGGAAGCCACCCACAGACGAGGACGGCTCCCCAGCAACCTGGACGACGTTAACCCCGCATGGCTGCAGTGGCAGTTCCCGGAGCTACCGCTAACCCCGGAACCGGAGGACACGGCTGTTCGGTTCAGGGGACCGAGGCGCCGCGCCGAGTCCTGGGAAGCCGAAATAGACGCAGCGGTGGAGGCGGAGGAGAATATGCCCGCGCAGGAATCATGGGCCCCTTTGATAGCCTCAGGCCAGAGCTCGGACACCGAGACAGAGGGGGAACCCATTGTTATATCATCCGACGAGAAGGACGAGACGGAGGAACGGGTGTCGGCACCCGACACCCATGGAGATGATGAGGATACAATGCCATATACACCCCGGACGCGACCCGAGGAGACGATCGAAGTGTCGTCAGAGGAGGACGAAACGCAACCGCAAAAACCCACGGCTACGGCCAAATACCGTTGAAACTACGAGGCGGGCTGATGGGTGCACTCGGTCACGGTGGTATACGAGTGGAAGGAGGACGTGGGAGTACCCGCCTCCTGGCAGCTGTATGAGGAGCCAATGCGGAGACCAGTGGAGTCACCACCTCCACCACCACCCGAATGGCGGCGACCGACACTGGGCCGACAGGCGTCGTGCCCAGCGGCGACACCAGAGCCACCCCGGCCAAACCTCCAAAGGCAGTACTCGGCGCCCGAGGACGAGGGCCGGTGGGAGGAGGTGCCGCCAACGGCTTGGCCACCCCGAATCCTGGAAGCCGTAGACGGACAGCCGGGAACCAGCCGCCGCACCGCAACGATAGTGTGGTGCGATGGTGACCGATACAGGGTCAACACGTCGCCTTGGGGATCAAGGGTGTTCAAACAAATGTAACAAAAAAAAAAAGAGAAAAACCAAGATAATAAAAGAAAAAAAAAGAGATCAGAGAGTAACTTCACGGGAGCCCAAGGGGGAAGAAAAAAAAAACAAGATAGAACGTTGCAGTCGGACGCAACCGACAGCGAAATACTATTATACCATTACATAAATTAATTTAATATTTATAAATATAATATATATATTATATTATATATATATATTATAAATATAAAATATATTTAAATAATTATAAATTTATATTTATATTAATCGGACTAATTTCTCGTGTTTCTATTGTGATGCTACCTTGACTCGTGTAGAGCTGCTGTGAGCATGCGATTAAACTATCGCGTTAAAAAAATATCGTCGTTAGTTTTAAATTTTAACAATCGAACTACTATAATTAATATTTTATACAAAATTGAGAAATTTTATAAAAAAAAGAGGTGGCACAATTTGACGCGCTCGATTAAGAGTGACCAAATTGCAAGATAAGCAGTATTGCGCCAAAATTAACAGCATATGTTAAGTATTCTGTTAAGTAAATTGCGGGAGATACAGGCATTTATCGTTTTTTGTGGGCGGGAGTGGGCGTGGTCAAAAATTTTTTTTCCACATTTATGAAGGTTGTTACTAGCAATATACCTTTAAAATTTGGTGACTTAAGTTTTCAAATTGCGTGAGATATATAGGTTTATAGATTTACACCAACAGGTGTATCGGTTTAGGGAGGTGGAGTGGGCGTGGCCATCCAATTTTTTTATCGATCCTAGGGGGTGTTACCTGCAAAATTTTGCGACTCTAGCTTGCAAATTACGGCAGATATGCTCATTTTAAATTTTTAGGGACGAAGTTCCTGGGGGCGGCGGATGTGGGCGTGGTCCAAAAATTGGTATGCCAGTCTTTGGAGGAGGTTACCAGCAAATTACCTTCCAAGTTTGGTTACTCTATCTTTAAAATGTTCGGAGATATACGGAATTACCGATTAATAATCGGAATTGTCGATTATAGGCGCAGGTGTGGGCGTGGCACCACAAATTTGTTATCGGTTCTTAAAGGCGACTATCAGTAATATACCTACCAATTTTGACGTTCCCTACTCAAAAACTGCGGAAGATATAGCCATTTGAAAATTTTAGGGGCGGGGGTGATGGGGGCGTCGGTGGTGGGCGTGGCACATGCCAATCTTTCAAGGACCTCGCCAACAACCTACCAACCAAAATTGGTGACTGTAGCCATTAAATTGTAAGAGATATGTGGATTTATCGATTTGATAAAATCGATTATCGCGGTTTTCTAGCTCCCTGGTGGACGTAGGTCTAAACCCAAGACACTTTAACTTTTGAGGGTACTTTCCAATATACGTTCCAAGTTTCAAGTCTCTATCTCTAAGGGTGTCGGAGGAACGCGCGTTCATACAGACGGACAGACAGCATGACGGACATTGCACAAAACCAATATACTATTATACCATTTTGGTATAATAGTATAATAATATCACCATTTCATTTCAGACGAGCGTCCCGGTGGGAAACTGGAAGCTTCCCACTGCCGAAGAAAGGGGGGAGTGTGAGGAGCCATAATTTATGCGCCCCTCACAGCAACTGTCGATCGGGCGGAAGTCCGGCCCCGATGCAGTTGCGGCGAATTCGCTCTCTTTCGCCCTCTCCCTTTCCAACGCAGGCATTCAGCCAATTGAGCGTGTCGGACACACAGGTCAAAGAGGACATGCACCGTTGGTGTGGGAGTAGTATTGCGGGTGCAATACTGCCATCTATGCTCACACCAACGGCAGACAATGGTTGGCGCCAGAAAAAGGCAGTGGAAAGTTACCAGAAATCACGCCACCACAAAACATCACGCCACCCGGGCACAATCCCGACAAAAGGTCAGAGGGCTGACCTATATAAGGAGCTTCGCAGCACGGCGCGAGGCAGTCAGTGAAGCAGTCAGTGAAGCTACCGAGTAAAGCTAGAGTTAGCAAAGACAGTCCGCGAAGATACTAAGTGAGAAGCAACCAGAGCAAGCTAACTATAAAGTGAACACGTGAAAGCCACAACACACAACAACCGCAAAGGAAAGTGAAGTCTCGGCAATTAAGCGAGGCAGTGCAGCAATCATTCCACACAGATCGCACAGAACACTGAGGTCCTGTAATTGGTGACAGATCAAAAGCCTTGCCACGCGAGAATTTAGTCAGGGCGGAGCCGGGCAAATTTAAGCGAACAGGCGATTGTGACAGAACCAACAGAAGGCCGCAGTGCCCATGCGAAAGCCGAGGAGCTTCGCTAAATCAATTGTAAAAGTGAAATAAATAAATAATTCAATAATTATCAGAATAAATATATTTGTGGTCATTATATTTGTGGTCAGCTCGGCTGAGTTTTAGCCCAGCTTTTAACCACCGAATTAAAAAGGTTCGTTACAATGCTCATCGGCATTTCGTTTTATTGCATTTGACTTCACTTTGCTTGCCCTTTGCCTTAGCTGAGCACAAGCAGCAGCTGCAATTTGGCAGCTAATTAGTTTTAATTGGTCAATCGAGAATTCAAGTCGCGGCACGGTATTCGACACCGCTTGCCAAAAAACAATTCGTACAATTAAAAGTGCAAAGCTCAACTCGGAGCTTATAATTAACAATTGTAACTATTTTTAAGTTTGGCCACGAAGGCAAATAAACTAAATTTATAGAAAAGTAAATTTCGGTGAGTTTCTCTTTATTTGTGTGACTTTGGAAAAATTCGATAGCTATTGAAAAAGCTCAATAGCTCAACAGCTTTTATGCGCCAGTTTTGGCCAATATTTATATTTGAGTAAAATTAAGTGACTAATAATGTTGCCAAATGTGGCCTAAGCTTTCACCCGTAACCTTTTATGCGCCCGTTTTGGCCAATATTGCTATTTGAGTGAAATTAAGTAACTAATGATGTTGCGAAATGCGGCCTAAGCATTCACTCATAAGCTTCTATGCGCCAGTTTTGGCCAATATTTACATTTGAGTAAAATTAAGTGGCTAATGATTTTGCCAAATGTGGCCTTAGCTGTCAATATGAGGGTTTTATGCTCCAGTTTTGGCCAAAAGTGATATTTGAGTAAAATTAAGTGACTAATGATGTTGCAAATGTTGCCTAAGCTTGCACTCCTAAGCTTTTATGTGTCAGTTTTGGCCAATATTTATAATTGAGTAAAATTAAGTGACTAATGATGTTGCCAAATGTGGATTTGACTCTTAAGCTTTTATGCGCCAGTCTTGGCCAATATTGATATTTGAGTGAAATTAAGTGACTAATAATGTTGCCAAATGTTGCCTAAGATTCCACTCCTAAGCTTTTATGCGCCAGTCTTGGCCAATATTTATATTTGAGTAAAATTAAGTGACTTATGATGTTGCCAAATGTGGCCTAAGCTTTCAATTTGAAGGTTTTATGCGCAAGTTTTGGCCAATATTGATATTTGAGAAATATAAAGTGATATTTGAGTGAAATTAAGTGACTAATGATGTTGCCAAATGTTGCCTAAGCTTTCAATCCTAAGCTTTTATGCGCCAGTTTTGGCCAATAATTATATTTGAGTGAAATTCAATGACTAATGATGTTGCTAAATGTGGCTTAAACTTTTACTCCCAAACTTTTATGCTCCAGTTTTGTCCAATATTTTTAGTTGAGGGAAATTAAGTGCCTAATTATGTAGCCAAATATAGCCTAAGCTTTCTCTCCTAAGCATTCATGCACCAGTTTTGTTGGCTTATTGCATCCGAAATGCAGGAAAAAACTTAACTGACTATAAAGGATTGGTCTATTTATACCGAAAAAAATCAACTTTAGGTAAAAAAATCCGGATTTTATGGCACCCAGGTGTCCATAATGTAACTGTGCGAAATAACCCTTTGCCAAAAATAGAGGTACTTTCTTACATAACCCTACCTAGCAGGTGGAAAAACCACAGTTTATTAGGGTCATATATTCATTTTGGTGGTTAATAAATGTACCTGCCATGGGTCTTTGGAATTTTTGAAAAATATTACATGACTACTTTATGGCAGGCAATTAAAATTGTTGCTAGGCACTGTGCGAAATAAGACTTTGCTCACTGTACGTTTGGGGAGAAGATAGAGGAAGAATAAGTAGATTGAAAATACTTAGCAAACAAATCGGCAGAATCCTGATCATGTTTTGCTTTCGTATTTTCATAAAAAACGGAGTTAGGTAAAGAAGACGATTTGCGTTTCATGTTCACAAAGTTATAGAACTGCTTAGGATCTTGTGCAAATTGCAGCCTACGGCGAAGAAGGTAATTATTATAACAACGCGAATTATAAGAAATAAAAGTTGCTTTAGCAACCATATATCGAGACTTCTTATAAAAACTTGATTTCACATTTTTCAACCTAGCTAATTCCCGTGAAAACCAGGTCGGCCTGTTAGCCTGCACAGGATTCATACGTGGAACGCAAGCATCAAAATGTGAGTCAATGGTCTCATAAAATATTGACAAGGCATTATCCAAATTGGTGCAGGCATAAAGTACTGACCAATCTGTGTCAAATAATAATTGATTAAGTTTAACAAAATCTGCTTTACGGAAGCAACGATTCTTACGTGTAGAATCCGTTGCTACAAAAGGCACAAGAGTTGGCAGCTCTATAATCAAATCGAGCGTTGAATGATAGGGGTCTTCAGTATAGAAAGAAGCGAGAAAGAATAATACAAGTAGGATCAGATACAAAAACAAGATGGAACGTTGCAGTCGGACGCAACCGACAGCGAAATACTATTATACCATTACATAAATTAATTTAATATTTATAAATATAATATATAAATATATATATAGTGACATATCCAGATCATGCTGATCTTGCATGTCTACACCCATACCACACCCACACCACACTTGCATGCTCACTTTCTGTAAACAACACTTGCATTATCACGCTTAGCAACGCAGAAAGTTCATATCACCACGCTTGGCTTAGCAACGCAGAAAAGGAATTCGAGCCCTCACGCCACATTCAAAGATTATGACAGCTGGACGATAAAAACCGAAAACCCAGGAAACGATAAACGACCGAGACATCGTAAAGGAAGTCAAAGACCAACTAGCAGCCGAATGCAATCGCAAAAAGATGATGAAACAATCATGCATATGTTGAAATGAGCAAACAAAGAACTCTCTTTGTAAACAGAGATTTCCTTGTACACAAAAGCATAGAATA
>JAWNLS010000246.1:0-20000 GCA_035042185.1 Drosophila kambysellisi
CTCACCCTTTAAAAAAGCACAGTCATCAAAGAAGAAGCGCAGCCAAGAAGATAACACACAAGATGATCAGCGACTTCTCCACGAGCAGCCTCGACCGGAGCACGAGAATCTCTCCCAAAGAGAGAAGGAGCTGCAGCAAAATACGGCCATGTTCACGCGCCTCGAAAACAAAATTGACCAGTTATTGACTGTGCTATTACAGTTTATTGCTCTACAAACAAAAAATAGCAATCCTGTAAATGATGCTCCGCAGGTCCAACAACACCAACAGAGCACACCACAAGATCACAATGACGACTCGTGGACAGACGCGGACGACACCGCTAATGACTCATACTATTACGAATATATGATGTCAACCTAAAGAACAGACAACAAAAAGGCCATCACAATCGCAAGTACCTAAAAAACAAAAACGAAATAAAATATAAATAAAAATAAAAACAACTAAAATAATAAATACACACACTGCTAATAATAACAACTACAATACAACTGAAAAATAAAGGAGAAAAGACTAATTAAAAATAAATATAAATAAATAAAAAACAAATTTATAATACAAAGCACAAAATAAATCACGTACCCTACTCTTCGCTACATACAAACCTAACTCCAGTGCACCCAGCCCCATCGGCGACCATCTATCCAAGAGTACCTGCAAAGAAAGAAAAATATTAACTAAATACAAGACATAATATAAAACAAATAATAATAATATAACAACAAAATAACACAATTCAATTAATATAAACAATTAAAACAATACCAAAATAAAAAGCAAATAGAATATTAAAAGCACTTAAAATTTAATATTGATAAAGCACACATTAAAAGAAGAAAAAAGTGAAAAAAGGACACACAATCGGCGAAGCCCTCGACGCTCTCCTGCACCTGCACCTGAAAAACAAAGGAGAAAAGAATAATTAAAAAGAAAACATAAAATAATAATAATAAATAAAAAAAACAAATATTATAATACAAAGTACAAAATAAAACAACAACACTAATACTACTTACCCGACTCCTCGCTACATACAAACTTAACTCCAGTGTATCCAGCTCCATCGGCGACCAACTATCCCAGAGTACCTGCAAAGAAAGGAAAACTTGAATTAAATACAAGACATAATAATATAGAACAAAATAATAATAACATAACAACAAAATAGCACAATTCAACTAATATAAACAACTAAAACAATACCAAAAACGCAAATTGAATATTATAAACAATCTTAAATTAATACTAATAAAACACAAATCTACGCAAAACAAACAAATAAGGCCAATAAACACTTGCATATATATGCGTGTGTATTGCATGTACAAATATATATACGCAAATTACAAAAAACAAAATAAATAAAGCAACCCTTAACAAAAATAATACGACATTTATAAAACATATAAAAACAAACATAAAAATCATTAATACGACCATCCTGATCCATCGGCGTATCCAGACCGGGACTCCAGCACGACAAAGTGTTCATCGGCCTCCAAGTACCTGAAAAGAACGAATAACATATATTATCATGAGATGTCCATCCTGCTGCCGCGGCTAAAAATAAGCTGTTGCAAAAATACTTACCCAACATTCTAGACGACGCAACAAGTCCCGGCTGCTCAAACATACCTGACATGACGTATGACACGATGGCCCAATGCATCCACCTACCACCATGTACCTGGAACGAAACAAAACGTTGATAATTAATAATTAGCTAGTAAATGAGGTTGCTATGATCAGAGCAATGAAAAAATAAAATAGAGTAGCTGGCGACTATTTTTAAACAGTCGTCAGTCGCTCCCAATGTTCCGCTGTGAACACATCTAAAAAGCTAATGCCTATACCGAAACGCGCTCCAACGGTGAAGACGAACTGGATGACTCCAGTGACGCACCAGGACCGGGCCATCCATATGCATGGAGGCCTAATCATAACTGGCATCCTGACGCGCACAGAAAGATGACCCGCAAGAGAAGACGCACACGCTGACGTATCCCGCTGTAAATAATAATAGTATTATTAAGCTTAAGTTTATTAATTAAGAAAACAAACCGTGTGAAAAAGTTTATCGCTTCACGATAAAACACACTTATATTGACACTAACGATGACCAAAGACAATAACCATCGCTTACAAAACAAGATAGCTAATACTCAAATTAAAGTATATATTAAAAATTAGCCGTGTCTGTCCATATACGTTTTTAAATGTATTCATGTATATATATTAATAAGTTAAAAATGAATGGACAATAAACATATTAAAAAAAAAAAAAAAAATATTTCACATTTTGTGTTGCATACCTAAAACTCAAAATTTTTGTTGCATACCAAAAATTTTGTGTTGCATCTGAGCGGACTTATAATTCGCAACAGGTTCAGGCAAAAGGGTGGATGATACCCACCAAGTCAAATTGAAATTTTGCCCGAGCCACCGAATTTTTTCGCCGGCATCAGTAGCCTTTTGGCTTATGGTGACATAGTGACACAGCTACTGCTTGTGTCGACGCAATACATCGCAGCTGCAGTCCATCAGCGTTCCTTCTGGAGGAGCCAATCTGGACAAGGAAGTGATCCCGTCCCAAGGCGTGGGATCGGCTACCAAAACCTGGAATGTCGCATACACACAATGGACAAGTGCCAGCACAAACGGCACACACACAACAACTCATCCACTGGCAACTACAACTAGCAACTACAGCTACAACACCTCCATAAGCAGACTAAACAAGTGCCAGCACAAACGGCACACATACAACAACACAGCCACCGGAAACTTCAACAGCAACAACAGCAGCAACAACAGCAACTACAACAATAACTACAACTACTACAGCAACTACAACTACAACAAACTACTTACCTTATCCACCGCCATCATGGGAAGATGTCTCACGGCGCCGCCAGTACCTGAAAAAAAATAAAAAATACAAAATATATATGTAAATCTAATAAGAATTTGTAGTTAAAAAAAATAAAAATAAGTGTGACCAGCTTGCACATTAATTATTTGGACAAATCTGGCTGCGCCAGACTGTTTAATGTAAATAATAACAAAATAGCCTTAAATTTTAGTCCTTAAAAAGGCTGTAAATGTTAGCTCTTACCGTTTAGATGCAATAAGCCGTTACTTTATTGCTGTAACTAGAATTTATATAAGTTGCCAATGGTTACTATTGGTAATGAGATGAATTTAAATAAAGTGGCCATCAGTGTAAAAGCTGATGTGCTAGCAATATTATTGAGAAAAAAAATATCACCGTCATACTACAGCTCATTGGCTCATCAAACAAAGATAGCAATGCTGTAAGTGACGTCCCATGTGGCAATGTAACTCAACAGGACAACGCCAATAACCCCCAAAATGACTCGTGGACGGACACGGACGACACCGCCAATGACATCTATGACGAATACATGATATCACCATGATAGCCAGACAGCCTAAATACCAATCTCACCTGGAACTTAAAAGGAGAAAATATAAATGAATTCAAGATATAATACTTACCTGCTCCGTCGGCGCATCCAGCTTCAGACTCCAAGTCCAGCCAGGCGAAATGTTCATCCGCAAACATTGAACCTAAAGTACCTGCAAAGAAAAAAAACAAAAATATTACTTTTTATCAACACTACTTACCCGTTCCATCGGCGTATCCGGCTCCAGACTCCAGCAAATCCTTCAAGACGAATTGACCATCGGCAATCATCCGTCTAATAGCACCTGAAAGGGATACAAAACACACTTACTATCCAGACGACGAACAAATCCTGACTCAACCAGTAAATTGTCATCCTGGAGACTCCACGGCGAGAGCTGCATCATCAGTACCTGCAAAGATGGCATACAAATTCAATCGGCGATTCTCCTATCGGCCCAGCCAATGACTGGGTATGCAACGACCAAAACCTTGATGAAGTGCTCATCGTCCCCAAAGTACCTGAAAAGAAAGAATAAAATATACATCTAGACAACGCGTATGACGTATGACACGATGGACCAATGCATCCACCTAGCACCATGTACCTGGAAAGAAACAAAACGTTGATAATTAATAATTAGGTAGTAAATGTTAAATGTAAAAGTGTTGTTATATATAACTTGTTATTTATTAAGAAAGGCCGCCCATGTTTTTGTGCCACTAGTAAGCCATACAATAAGTCGTTCTCTATTATTGTTGTTAATTAAATTTATATAAGTTGCCGATTGAATATGGATTCGAAAGGCAATGACATAAATTGAATAAAGATATCGTCAGTGGTTTAGCTGACGAGCAAATGATTTAAAAAAAAAAAAAAAAAGAAAATATCTTATATATTTTGAGGGTAGGCAAAACATGCGCTGTCTTGGAAGAATTTACTTTATGTACCATTTCGTTGCCCATCTCGTAAATGTGTCTAAATATTCGTTTATCCTTTCCATCGCAGTTTTGACACTCCAGTGAAAACTTATGATGACAGTGTCATCTGCATAAGTAGCCAGTAGCATCGGTGCAGTGGGGGAATTCGGTGGCTTTGGCATGTCGGCAGTGTAGATGTTGTATAGCACCGGGCCCAATACACTGCCCTGAGGCACTCCCGCTGCGATACGCTTGAGGCTTGAGCGTACGCCGCCGCTGCATTCAATAACGAAGGTTCTTTCGGTGAGGTAGATTCGGAGCAGCTGCTTCAGTTTAAAGAACAGGCCATCATGCCATACTCGGTCGAATGCCTCTTGTATGTCGAGGTAAACAGTTGAGCAGTATCTACTATTTTCATACCCTTTCAGAATAAACTGCGTTACTCTGCCAAGTTGTTGATCTGCAGCGTGTTCTTTGCGGAATCCAAATTGGTGCTTTGGGATGGCTTCGGCAAAAGCGTCATTTTCGTGTTGTGTGTATGACATGTGCTGTTTTAGTGTTGTTAATTTGAATGCACCATTTTTTGGTCCAGCTGCTTAACTCATTAAGAAAATATCTTATATCATTATCGTTAATGGCTGTGTGCAGTGAGTTTGCTGCGCATAGTATCACTGTGTCGTCAGCAAATGTGGAGAGCATTTTCGTGGCTGGGGTCTTCGCTGCTATTGGTTGGCAGAGGCAGAGTCTGAAGCATATATAGTGTATAGGACTGGGCCAGTACACTTCCTTGTGGCACTCCAGCTCTAATGGTACCAGTCCTAGATTTGATCCCTTCGTTGCACTTCACTATAAATTTGCGATCTGTGAGGTAGCTTGTCAGTACTCGTGTAAGCATATATGGCAGTAGTTTGTTCAGCTTCCATATAAGTCCTTCGTGCCACACGCGGTCAAAAGCCTCAGTAACGTTAATGTATACAGCCGAGCAGTAGTGTTGAGGTGTTGGTGTTGGTGTTGGTGTTACAGTCTCTGCATCATTAGCTTTTCAAACAGTTTGGACAGGCCAGTCAGTATCTGTCTGTTGGATCAATGTTTTGTATTTGTCTATTTATTTCGTTCAATTTTTCTTTTTTTAACGCTCTTCGTAGCTGGTTTTGGGCCTGTCTATAATGGCTGCGTGCTTCGGCTGTGCCTTGCCGTAAGCTGTCCTTTTTACACTGTCTCTTGTGGTTAAGTAGGTCCAGTTCCTCCCGGGTAATTCTGTGTTTATGGTGTGTGTTTTGGTATCCCTTGGACGTTTGATTGCGACGGGGCTTTGGGGCTGCTTCTGAGGCTGCATTCCGAATATTAGTATATAGGATGTCAATGGCTTCCTCAATATCCAATCCAGAGTTTATGTCCATGTTTAGGTTTATACTATCGTTTAAATGTTTTTGGAATTTGGCTATGTTTGCGTTCCTTGTTAATATGTATTTTGGTGCGTCCAACGTTGTTATTAATTCATTTATGCCCAGTTCTATATATATGGGCAGATGGTCGCTGTCAAGATCTGCCGTACTGTAGGTCTTCAGTCTACAACTTGGGATGCCTCCATATATTGCAAAGTCGATTGCTGAGGACCGCTTGCTTTGAGCATATGGGTAGTGGGTGGCTCCTCCTGTTGCCAGAATGTTATACTTTCGACTTTTATGTATGTTTGCCATGATGTCTCTTCCTCTGGGGCAGGTCCTTAGGTTGCCCCACCAGGTGTGCTTTGCGTTCCAGTCTCCACATAATAGGATTCCCTAGGTGGCGTTGCTCTTAAGTGAGTCCGCATAGCTCAGGAGACCGGCGAATTGGCTGGCGTTCCATTTGAATCGGGGTGGACAATAGACTGGGACAATGATGGTGGTACTATTTTTGTTTAAAGTTACCATTATCGGCGCTGCCTGGATTGCTTCCATCCGGACTGGTTCAAGTGCCTGAAACTTTATGCCATTGCGAATGAGTACAGCCACTCCTCCTCTCCGTTGATTTGGTGGGAGGGCATTGTACTGAGTGGGCGCTATATCCTTGGATATCAATTGAAGAGTCTCTTTGAGTGGGTGTTTGTTTGTTAAGCCTCGTTTCAATTATCATCATTATGTCAATTTTGTTTTGATTCAAGAAGACTTCCAGTTCGTTTGTTTTGTTTCTGATGCCAGCTGCGTTCCAATACACGATTTTAATATTGTTATTATGTGGAGAGTGTTCTGTGTTGCAGCCGGAATTTGTTTTTTTTTTTCTTGTTGAGTGGCCAAGGTTGACACACACAATGGCTTCTATGCTTCTTCCACTACCTCACCTTCTTCTGCATCAGCAGAAGAAGGGGTAGCGGGGAGGACATAGAAGGGTCTTTATTCAGTTGATACTTTAGCATCTCTACAGAATTTAGTGGCGCCCTTAAACATTTATTTGGGCTCATAATGGTAAGATTATTAATCTAATTAATTTTAAGTAAGTCTATTTATGTCTAGAACTTATTGCTAAATTGTAATTTATAATTTACAATATTTTTAAAGGTGAGTGAATACGATTGGCCATTACTGGGTTCGAATTGCTGCTGACAGTTTTGAGGGTAGGCAAAACATGCGCTGTCTTGGAAGAATTTACTTTATGCACCATTTCGTTGCCCATCTCGTAAATGTGTCTAAATATTCGTTTATCCTTTCCATCGCAGTTTTGACACTCCAGTGAAAACTTATGATGACAGTGTCATCTGCATAAGTAGCCAGTAGCATCGGTGCAGTGGGGGAATTCGGTGGCTTTGGCATGTCGGCAGTGTAGATGTTGTATAGCACCGGGCCCAATACACTGCCCTGAGGCACTCCCGCTGCGATACGCTTGAGGCTTGAGCGTACGCCGCCGCTGCATTCAATAACGAAGGTTCTTTCGGTGAGGTAGATTCGGAGCAGCTGCTTCAGTTTAAAGAACAGGCCATCATGCCATACTCGGTCGAATGCCTCTTGTATGTCGAGGTAAACAGTTGAGCAGTATCTACTATTTTCATACCCTTTCAGAATGAACTGCGTTACTCTGCCAAGTTGTTGATCTGCAGCGTGTTCTTTGCGGAATCCAAATTGGTGCTTTGGGATGGCTTCGGCAAAAGCGTCATTTTCGTGTTGTGTGTATGACATGTGCTGTTTTAGTGTTGTTAATTTGAATGCACCATTTTTTGGTCCAGCTGCTTAACTCATTAAGAAAATATCTTATATCATTATCGTTAATGGCTGTGTGCAGTGAGTTTGCTGCGCATAGTATCACTGTGTCGTCAGCAAATGTGGAGAGCATTTTCGTGGCTGGGGTCTTCGCTGCTATTGGTTGGCAGAGGCAGAGTCTGAAGCATATATAGTGTATAGGACTGGGCCAGTACACTTCCTTGTGGCACTCCAGCTCTAATGGTACCAGTCCTAGATTTGATCCCTTCGTTGCACTTCACTATAAATTTGCGATCTGTGAGGTAGCTTGTCAGTACTCGTGTAAGCATATATGGCAGTAGTTTGTTCAGCTTCCATATAAGTCCTTCGTGCCACACGCGGTCAAAAGCCTCAGTAACGTTAATGTATACAGCCGAGCAGTAGTGTTGAGGTGTTGGTGTTGGTGTTGGTGTTACAGTCTCTGCATCATTAGCTTTTCAAACAGTTTGGACAGGCCAGTCAGTATCTGTCTGTTGGATCAATGTTTTGTATTTGTCTATTTATTTCGTTCAATTTTTCTTTTTTTAACGCTCTTCGTAGCTGGTTTTGGGCCTGTCTATAATGGCTGCGTGCTTCGGCTGTGCCTTGCCGTAAGCTGTCCTTTTTACACTGTCTCTTGTGGTTAAGTAGGTCCAGTTCCTCCCGGGTAATTCTGTGTTTATGGTGTGTGTTTTGGTATCCCTTGGACGTTTGATTGCGACGGGGCTTTGGGGCTGCTTCTGAGGCTGCATTCCGAATATTAGTATATAGGATGTCAATGGCTTCCTCAATATCCAATCCAGAGTTTATGTCCATGTTTAGGTTTATACTATCGTTTAAATGTTTTTGGAATTTGGCTATGTTTGCGTTCCTTGTTAATATGTATTTTGGTGCGTCCAACGTTGTTATTAATTCATTTATGCCCAGTTCTATATATATGGGCAGATGGTCGCTGTCAAGATCTGCCGTACTGTAGGTCTTCAGTCTACAACTTGGGATGCCTCCATATATTGCAAAGTCGATTGCTGAGGACCGCTTGCTTTGAGCATATGGGTAGTGGGTGGCTCCTCCTGTTGCCAGAATGTTATACTTTCGACTTTTATGTATGTTTGCCATGATGTCTCTTCCTCTGGGGCAGGTCCTTAGGTTGCCCCACCAGGTGTGCTTTGCGTTCCAGTCTCCACATAATAGGATTCCCTAGGTGGCGTTGCTCTTAAGTGAGTCCGCATAGCTCAGGAGACCGGCGAATTGGCTGGCGTTCCATTTGAATCGGGGTGGACAATAGACTGGGACAATGATGGTGGTACTATTTTTGTTTAAAGTTACCATTATCGGCGCTGCCTGGATTGCTTCCATCCGGACTGGTTCAAGTGCCTGAAACTTTATGCCATTGCGAATGAGTACAGCCACTCCTCCTCTCCGTTGATTTGGTGGGAGGGCATTGTACTGAGTGGGCGCTATATCCTTGGATATCAATTGAAGAGTCTCTTTGAGTGGGTGTTTGTTTGTTAAGCCTCGTTTCAATTATCATCATTATGTCAATTTTGTTTTGATTCAAGAAGACTTCCAGTTCGTTTGTTTTGTTTCTGATGCCAGCTGCGTTCCAATACACGATTTTAATATTGTTATTATGTGGAGAGTGTTCTGTGTTGCAGCCGGAATTTGTTTTTTTTTTTTTCTTGTTGAGTGGCCAAGGTTGACACACACAATGGCTTCTATGCTTCTTCCACTACCTCACCTTCTTCTGCATCAGCAGAAGAAGGGGTAGCGGGGAGGACATAGAAGGGTCTTTATTCAGTTGATACTTTAGCATCTCTACAGAATTTAGTGGCGCCCTTAAACATTTATTTGGGCTCATAATGGTAAGATTATTAATCTAATTAATTTTAAGTAAGTCTATTTATGTCTAGAACTTATTGCTAAATTGTAATTTATAATTTACAATATTTTTAAAGGTGAGTGAATACGATTGGCCATTACTGGGTTCGAATTGCTGCTGACAGTTTTGAGGGTAGGCAAAACATGCGCTGTCTTGGAAGAATTTACTTTATGCACCATTTCGTTGCCCATCTCGTAAATGTGTCTAAATATTCGTTTATCCTTTCCATCGCAGTTTTGACACTCCAGTGAAAACTTATGATGACAGTGTCATCTGCATAAGTAGCCAGTAGCATCGGTGCAGTGGGGGAATTCGGTGGCTTTGGCATGTCGGCAGTGTAGATGTTGTATAGCACCGGGCCCAATACACTGCCCTGAGGCACTCCCGCTGCGATACGCTTGAGGCTTGAGCGTACGCCGCCGCTGCATTCAATAACGAAGGTTCTTTCGGTGAGGTAGATTCGGAGCAGCTGCTTCAGTTTAAAGAACAGGCCATCATGCCATACTCGGTCGAATGCCTCTTGTATGTCGAGGTAAACAGTTGAGCAGTATCTACTATTTTCATACCCTTTCAGAATGAACTGCGTTACTCTGCCAAGTTGTTGATCTGCAGCGTGTTCTTTGCGGAATCCAAATTGGTGCTTTGGGATGGCTTCGGCAAAAGCGTCATTTTCGTGTTGTGTGTATGACATGTGCTGTTTTAGTGTTGTTAATTTGAATGCACCATTTTTTGGTCCAGCTGCTTAACTCATTAAGAAAATATCTTATATCATTATCGTTAATGGCTGTGTGCAGTGAGTTTGCTGCGCATAGTATCACTGTGTCGTCAGCAAATGTGGAGAGCATTTTCGTGGCTGGGGTCTTCGCTGCTATTGGTTGGCAGAGGCATGTCTGAAGCATATATAGTGTATAGGACTGGGCCCAGTATACTTCCTTGTGGCACTCCAGCTCTAATGGTACCAGTCCTAGATTTGATCCCTTCGTTGCACTTCACTATAAATTTGCGATCTGTGAGGTAGCTTGTCAGTACTCGTGTAAGCATATATGGCAGTAGTTTGTTCAGCTTCCATATAAGTCCTTCGTGCCACACGCGGTCAAAAGCCTCAGTAACGTTAATGTATACAGCCGAGCAGTAGTGTTTATTTATGCTTGGAGCATGAATTGAGTAACTCGAGAGAGTTGTTGCTCAGTTCCATGCTCCTTGCGAAAGCCGAATTGGTGTTGAGGGATTGCATTTTTAAAGTCCTCGTAGTCTTACAGTCTCTGCATCATTAGCTTTTCAAACAGTTTGGACAGGCCAGTCAGTATCTGTCTGTTGGATCAATGTTTTGTATTTGTCTATTTATTTCGTTCAATTTTTCTTTTTTTAACGCTCTTCGTAGCTGGTTTTGGGCCTGTGTTCTGTGTTGCAGCCGGAATTTGTTTTTTTTTTTCTTGTTGAGTGGCCAAGGTTGACACACACAATGGCTTCTATGCTTCTTCCACTACCTCACCTTCTTCTGCATCAGCAGAAGGAGGGGTAGCGGGGAGGACATAGAAGGGTCTTTATTCAGTTGATACTTTAGCATCTCTACAGAATTTAGTGGCGCCCTTAAAAATTTATTTGGGCTCATAATGGTAAGATTATTAATCTAATTAATTTTAAGTAAGTCTATTTATGTCTAGAACTTATTGCTAAATTGTAATTTATAATTTACAATATTTTTAAAGGTGAGTGAATACGATTGGCCATTACTGGGGTCGAATTGCTGCTGACAGTTTTGAGGGTAGGCAAAACATGCGCTGTCTGTGAAGAATTTACTTTATGCACCATTTCGTTGCCCATCTCGTAAATGTGTCTAAATATTCGTTTATCCTTTCCATCGCAGTTTTGACACTCCAGTGAAAACTTATGATGACAGTGTCATCTGCATAAGTAGCCAGTAGCATCGGTGCAGTGGGGGAATTCGGTGGCTTTGGCATGTCGGCAGTGTAGATGTTGTATAGCACCGGGCCCAATACACTGCCCTGAGGCACTCCCGCTGCGATACGCTTGAGGCTTGAGCGTACGCCGCCGCTGCATTCAATAACGAAGGTTCTTTCGGTGAGGTAGATTCGGAGCAGCTGCTTCAGTTTAAAGAACAGGCCATCATGACATACTCGGTCGAATGCCTCTTGTATGTCGAGGTAAACAGTTGAGCAGTATCTACTATTTTCATACCCTTTCAGAATGAACTGCGTTACTCTGCCAAGTTGTTGATCTGCAGCGTGTTCTTTGCGGAATCCAAATTGGTGCTTTGGGATGGCTTCGGCAAAAGCGTCATTTTCGTGTTGTGTGTATGACATGTGCTGTTTTAGTGTTGTTAATTTGAATGCACCATTTTTTGGTCCAGCTGCTTAACTCATTAAGAAAATATCTTATATCATTATCGTTAATGGCTGTGTGCAGTGAGTTTGCTGCGCATAGTATCACTGTGTCGTCAGCAAATGTGGAGAGCATTTTCGTGGCTGGGGTCTTCGCTGCTATTGGTTGGCAGAGGCAGAGTCTGAAGCATATATAGTGTATAGGACTGGGCCAGTACACTTCCTTGTGGCACTCCAGCTCTAATGGTACCAGTCCTAGATTTGATCCCTTCGTTGCACTTCACTATAAATTTGCGATCTGTGAGGTAGCTTGTCAGTACTCGTGTAAGCATATATGGCAGTAGTTTGTTCAGCTTCCATATAAGTCCTTCGTGCCACACGCGGTCAAAAGCCTCAGTAATGTTAATGTATACAGCCGAGCAGTAGTGTTTATTTATGCTTGGAGCATGAATTGAGTAACTCGAGAGAGTTGTTGCTCAGTTCCATGCTCCTTGCGAAAGCCGAATTGGTGTTGAGGGATTGCATTTTTAAAGTCCTCGTAGTCTTACAGTCTCTGCATCATTAGCTTTTCAAACAGTTTGGACAGGCCAGTCAGTATCTGTTTGTTGGATCAATGTTTTGTATTTGTCTATTTATTTCGTTCAATTTTTCTTTTTTTAACGCTCTTCGTAGCTGGTTTTGGGCCTGTCTATAATGGCTGCGTGCTTCGGCTGTGCCTTGCCGTAAGCTGTCCTTTTTACACTGTCTCTTGTGGTTAAGTAGGTCCAGTGTCTCCCGGGTAATTCTGTGTTTATGGTGTGTGTTTTGGTATCCCTTGGACGTTTGATTGCGACGGGGCTTTGGGGCTGCTTCTGAGGCTGCATTCCGAATATTAGTATATAGGATGTCAATGGCTTCCTCAATATCCAATCCAGAGTTTATGTCCATGTTTAGGTTTATACTATCGTTTAAATGTTTTTGGAATTTTGCTATTTTTGCGTTCCTTGTTAATATGTATTTTGGTGCGTCTAACGTTGTTATTAATTCATTTATGCCCAGTTCTATATATATGGGCAGATGGTCGCTGTCAAGATCTGCCGTACTGTAGGTCTTCAGTCTACAACTTGGGATGCCTCCATATATTGCAAAGTCGATTGCTGAGGGCCGCTTGCTTTGAGCATATGGGTAGTGGGTGGCTCCTCCTGTTGCCAGAATGTTATACTTTCGACTTTTATGTATGTTTGCCATGATGTCTCTTCCTCTGGGGCAGGTCCTTAGGTTGCCCCACCAGGTGTGCTTTGCGTTCCAGTCTCCACATAATAGGATTCCCTAGGTGGCGTTGCTCTTAAGTGAGTCCGCATAGCTCAGGAGACCGGCGAATTGGCTGGCGTTCCATTTGAATCGGGGTGGACAATAGACTGGGACAATGATGGTGGTACTATTTTTGTTTAAAGTTACCATTATCGGCGCTGCCTGGATTGCTTCCATCCGGACTGGTTCAAGTGCCTGAAACTTTATGCCATTGCGAATGAGTACAACCACTCCTCCTCTCCGTTGATTTGGTGGGAGGGCATTGTACTGAGTGGGCGCTATATCCTTGGATATCAATTGAAGAGTCTCTTTGAGTGGGTGTTTGTTTGTTAAGCCTCGTTTCAATTATCATCATTATGTCAATTTTGTTTTGATTCAAGAAGACTTCCAGTTCGTTTGTTTTGTTTCTGATGCCAGCTGTGTTCCAATACACGATTTTAATATTGTTATTATGTGGAGAGTGTTCTGTGTTGCAGCCGGAATTTGTTTTTTTTTTCTTGTTGAGTGGCCAAGGTTGACACACACAATGGCTTCTATGCTTCTTCCACTACCTCACCTTCTTCTGCATCAGCAGAAGGAGGGGTAGCGGGGAGGACATAGAAGGGTCTTTATTCAGTTGATACTTTAGCATCTCTACAGAATTTAGTGGCGCCCTTAAACATTTATTTGGGCTCATAATGGTAAGATTATTAATCTAATTAATTTTAAGTAAGTCTACGAGTATTTATGTCTAGAACTTATTGCTAAATTGTAATTTATAATTTACAATATTTTTAAAGGTGAGTGAATACGATTGGCCATTACTGGGGTCGAATCGCTGCTGACAGTTTTGAGGGTAGGCAAAACATGCGCTGTCTTGGAAGAATTTACTTTATGCACCATTTCGTTGCCCATCTCGTAAATGTGTCTAAATATTCGTTTATCCTTTCCATCGCAGTTTTGACTCTCCAGTGAAAACTTATGATGACAGTGTCATCTGCATAAGTAGCCAGTAGCATCGGTGCAGTGGGGGAATTCGGTGGCTTTGGCATGTCGGCAGTGTAGATGTTGTATAGCACCGGGCCCAATACACTGCCCTGAGGCACTCCCGCTGCGATACGCTTGAGGCTTGAGCGTACGCCGCCGCTGCATTCAATAACGAAGGTTCTTTCGGTGAGGTAGATTCGGAGCAGCTGCTTCAGTTTAAAGAACAGGCCATCATGCCATACTCGGTCGAATGCCTCTTGTATGTCGAGGTAAACAGTTGAGCAGTATCTACTATTTTCATACCCTTTCAGAATGAACTGCGTTACTCTGCCAAGTTGTTGATCTGCAGCGTGTTCTTTGCGGAATCCAAATTGGTGCTTTGGGATGGCTTCGGCAAAAGCGTCATTTTCGTGTTGTGTGTATGACATGTGCTGTTTTAGTGTTGTTAATTTGAATGCACCATTTTTTGGTCCAGCTGCTTAACTCATTAAGAAAATATCTTATATCATTATCGTTAATGGCTGTGTGCAGTGAGTTTGCTGCGCATAGTATCACTGTGTCGTCAGCAAATGTGGAGAGCATTTTCGTGGCTGGGGTCTTCGCTGCTATTGGTTGGCAGAGGCATGTCTGAAGCATATATAGTGTATAGGACTGGGCCCAGTACACTTCCTTGTGGCACTCCAGCTCTAATGGTACCAGTCCTAGATTTGATCCCTTCGTTGCACTTCACTATAAATTTGCGATCTGTGAGGTAGCTTGTCAGTACTCGTGTAAGCATATATGGCAGTAGTTTGTTCAGCTTCCATATAAGTCCTTCGTGCCACACGCGGTCAAAAGCCTCAGTAACGTTAATGTATACAGCCGAGCAGTAGTGTTTATTTATGCTTGGAGCATGAATCGAGTAACTCGAGAGAGTTGTTGCTCAGTTCCATGCTCCTTGCGAAAGCCGAATTTGTGTTGAGGGATTGCATTTTTAAAGTCCTCGTAGTCATACAGTCTCTGCATCATTAGCTTTTCAAACAGTTTGGACAGGCCAGTCAGTATCTGTCTGTTGGATCAATGTTTTGTATTTGTCTATTTATTTCGTTCAATTTTTCTTTTTTTAACGCTCTTCGTAGCTGGTTTTGGGCCTGTCTATAATGGCTGCGTGCTTCGGCTGTGCCTTGCCGTAAGCTGTCCTTTTTACACTGTCTCTTGTGGTTAAGTAGGTCCAGTGTCTCCCGGGTAATTCTGTGTTTATGGTGTGTGTTTTGGTATCCCTTGGACGTTTGATTGCGACGGGGCTTTGGGGCTGCTTCTGAGGCTGCATTCCGAATATTAGTATATAGGATGTCAATGGCTTCCTCAATATCCAATCCAAAGGTTATGTCCATGTTTAGGTTTATACTATCGTTTAAATGTTTTTGGAATTTGGCTATGTTTGCGTTCCTTGTTAATATGTATTTTGGTGCGTCCAACGTTGTTATTAATTCATTTATGCCCAGTTCTATATATATGGGCAGATGGTCGCTGTCAAGATCTGCCGTACTGTAGGTCTTCAGTCTACAACTTGGGATGCCTCCATATATTGCAAAGTCGATTGCTGAGGGCCGCTTGCTTTGAGCATATGGGTAGTGGGTGGCTCCTCCTGTTGCCAGAATGTTATACTTTCGACTTTTATGTATGTTTGCCATGATGTCTCTTCCTCTGGGGCAGGTCCTTAGGTTGCCCCACCAGGTGTGCTTTGCGTTCCAGTCTCCACATAATAGGATTCCCGAGGTGGCGTTGCTCTTAAGTGAGTCCGCATAGCTCAGGAGACTGGCGAATTGGCTGTCGTTCCATTTGAATTGGGGTGGGCCATAGACTGGGACAATGATGGTGGTACTATTTTTGTTTAAAGTTACCATTATCGGCGCTGCCTGGATTGCTTCCATCCGGACTGGTTCAAGTGCCTGAAACTTTATGCCATTGCGAATGAGTACACCCACTCCTCCTCTCCGTTGATTTGGTGGGAGGGCATTGTACTGAGTGGGCGCTATATCCTTGGATATCAATTGAAGAGTCTCTTTGAGTGGGTGTTTGTTTGTTAAGCCTCGTTTCAATTATCATCATTATGTCAATTTTGTTTTGATTCAAGAAGACTTCCAGTTCGTTTGTTTTGTTTCTGATGCCAGCTGCGTTCCAATACACGATTTTAATATTGTTATTATGTGGAGAGTGTTCTGTGTTGCAGCCGGAATTTGTTTTTTTTTTCTTGTTGAGTGGCCAAGGTTGACACACACAATGGCTTCTATGCTTCTTCCACTACCTCACCTTCTTCTGCATCAGCAGAAGGAGGGGTAGCGGGGAGGACATAGAAGGGTCTTTATTCAGTTGATACTTTAGCATCTCTACAGAATTTAGTGGCGCCCTTAAACATTTATTTGGGCTCATAATGGTAAGATTATTAATCTAATTAATTTTAAGTAAGTCTATTTATGTCTAGAACTTATTGCTAAATTGTAATTTATAATTTACAATATTTTTAAAGGTGAGTGAATACGATTGGCCATTACTGGGGTCGAATTGCTGCTGACAGTTTTGAGGGTAGGCAAAACATGCGCTGTCTTGGAAGAATTTACTTTATGCACCATTTCGATGCCCATCTCGTAAATGTGTCTAAATATTCGTTTATCCTTTCCATCGCAGTTTTGACACTCCAGTGAAAACTTATGATGACAGTGTCATCTGCATAAGTAGCCAGTAGCATCGGTGCAGTGGGGGAATTCGGTGGCTTTGGTATGTCGGCAGTGTAGATGTTGTATAGCACCGGGCCCAATACACTGCCCTGAGGCACTCCCGCTGCGATACGCTTGAGGCTTGAGCGTACGCCGCCGCTGCATTCAATAACGAAGGTTCTTTCGGTGAGGTAGATTCGGAGCAGCTGCTTCAGTTTAAAGAACAGGCCATCATGCCATACTCGGTCGAATGCCTCTTGTATGTCGAGGTAAACAGTTGAGCAGTATCTACTATTTTCATACCCTTTCAGAATGAACTGCGTTACTCTGCCAAGTTGTTGATCTGCAGCGTGTTCTTTGCGGAATCCAAATTGGTGCTTTGGGATGGCTTCGGCAAAAGCGTCATTTCCGTGTTGTGTGTATGACATGTGCTGTTTTAGTGTTGTTAATTTGAATGCACCATTTTTTGGTCCAGCTGCTTAACTCATTAAGAAAATATCTTATATCATTATCGTTAATGGCTGTGTGCAGTGAGTTTGCTGCGCATAGTATCACTGTGTCGTCAGCAAATGTGGAGAGCATTTTCGTGGCTGGGGTCTTCGCTGCTATTGGTTGGCAGAGGCATGTCTGAAGCATATATAGTGTATAGGACTGGGCCCAGTACACTTCCTTGTGGCACTCCAGCTCTAATGGTACCAGTCCTAGATTTGATCCCTTCGTTGCACTTCACTATAAATTTGCGATCTGTGAGGTAGCTTGTCAGTACTCGTGTAAGCATATATGGCAGTAGTTTGTTCAGCTTCCATATAAGTCCTTCGTGCCACACGCGGTCAAAAGCCTCAGTAACGTTAATGTATACAGCCGAGCAGTAGTGTTTATTTATGCTTGGAGCATGAATCGAGTAACTCGAGAGAGTTGTTGCTCAGTTCCATGCTCCTTGCGAAAGCCGAATTGGTGTTGAGGGATTGCATTTTTAAAGTCCTCGTAGTCATACAGTCTCTGCATCATTAGCTTTTCAAACAGTTTGGACAGGCCAGTCAGTATCTGTCTGTTGGATCAATGTTTTGTATTTGTCTATTTATTTCGTTCAATTTTTCTTTTTTTAACGCTCTTCGTAGCTGGTTTTGGGCCTGTCTATAATGGCTGCGTGCTTCGGCTGTGCCTTGCCGTAAGCTGTCCTTTTTACACTGTCTCTTGTGGTTAAGTAGGTCCAGTGTCTCCCGGGTAATTCTGTATTTATGGTGTGTGTTTTGGTATCCCTTGGACGTTTGATTGCGACGGGGCTTTCGGGCTGCTTCTGAGGCTGCATTCCGAATATTAGTATATAGGATGTCAATGGCTTCCTCAATATCCAATCCAGAGTTTATGTCCATGTTTAGGTTTATACTATCGTTTAAATGTTTTTGGAATTTGGCTATGTTTGCGTTCCTTGTTAATATGTATTTTGGTGCGTCCAACGTTGTTATTAATTCATTTATGCCCAGTTCTATATATATGGGCAGATGGTTGCTGTCAAGATCTGCCGTACTGTAGGTCTTCAGTCTACAACTTGGGATGCCTCCATATATTGCAAAGTCGATTGCTGAGGGCCGCTTGCTTTGAGCATATGGGTAGTGGGTGGCTCCTCCTGTTGCCAGAATGTTATACTTTCGACTTTTATGTATGTTTGCCATGATGTCTCTTCCTCTGGGGCAGGTCCTTAGGTTGCCCCACCAGGTGTTCTTTGCGTTCCAGTCTCCACATAATAGGATTCCCGAGGTGGCGTTGCTCTTAAGTGAGTCCGCATAGCTCAGGAGACCGGCGAATTGGCTGGCGTTCCATTTGAATCGGGGTGGACAATAGACTGGGACAATGATGGTGGTACTATTTTTGTTTAAAGTTACCATTATCGGCGCTGCCTGGATTGCTTCCATCCGGACTGGTTCAAGTGCCTGAAACTTTATGCCATTGCGAATGAGTACAACCACTCCTCCTCTCCGTTGATTTGGTGGGAGGGCATTGTACTGAGTGGGCGCTATATCCTTGGATATCAATTGAAGAGTCTCTTTGAGTGGGTGTTTGTTTGTTAAGCCTCGTTTCAATTATCATCATTATGTCAATTTTGTTTTGATTCAAGAAGACTTCCAGTTCGTTTGTTTTGTTTCTGATGCCAGCTGCGTTCCAATACACGATTTTAATATTGTTATTATGTGGAGTGTTCTGTGTTGCAGCCGGAATTTGTTTTTTTTTTTCTTGTTGAGTGGCCAAGGTTGACACACACAATGGCTTCTATGCTTCTTCCACTACCTCACCTTCTTCTGCATCAGCAGAAGGAGGGGTAGCGGGAAGGACATAGAAGGGTCTTTATTCAGTTGATACTTTAGCATCTCTACAGAATTTAGTGGCGCCCTTAAACATTTATTTGGGCTCATAATGGTAAGATTTTTAATCTAATTAATTTTAAGTAAGTCTATTTATGTATAGAACTTATTGCTAAATTGTAATTTATAATTTACAATATTTTTAAGGGTGAGTGAATACGATTCTCCCTCTGAAACAATTTATTCAGGAAGATCGTATTTGTTTACAGTTGGGAGATACATATGTGTATCGTATTGGCTGAGGCATTTATAAAGTGCTCAGTTTAGTTTTAAGTAGCTTATCAATTTAAGGAAACTGTAATATACATATGTATAGTTGTATTTTACATTAACTGTTGTAGTTTAAGTAGATAGTAGATCTTATTGTTTTTCTTTTTGTTTTAGGAGCTTTTGTTTAATTCATGTTTCTTAAAAATATAATTTTTTTTTATTTTCTTATATCTAATTAGGATTTTTTGTTCTTTTCTTTTCAGGAGTTTGGTAAGTGAATTGGTTTTGTTTGTTTACATGTGTGTTTGCTTGTTTGTAATAATATTAATTGTTTGTATTTTGTGTTTATGTTTTCTTTTACATTTTCATTGCAGGTAAGTTTGTTTTCAGCGTAAAATATAGTATGTTGTTATTTTCTTAATTATAATTATTTAATATTTTTATGTTCTTTTCTTTTCAGGTGTAATGTTAGTTGAAATTCTTAAGGTAAGTAGACGTATTTTGTTTGTTTTCAAATATTTTGTTTGTGATGGGGTAATTAAAGTTAAGTTTGTGTAAGTTGAACATTTATTAACATAGATTAAATATCTAGAGTTATTATATTATTATAATATTTTCAGTTTTCAACTTTGGTTTTCGCATGTTAAGTAATTACTTATTTATTTTGTAGTTTATTTGTATTTTGTATATTTTGGTAAAGGCGTTATTAATTGT